>CM060882.1:3670000-3910000 GCA_030762935.1 Hymenopus coronatus | reverse complement strand
TTTTTGGTTAGAAAACGATACCTTTTCTATCCCTATGTACATTGTACATACGGGTTAGAGAAAGTAAAATGCTTTATTTGGTTACAAGGGACCCTAAAACGCTTATTTTCGGAGAGATTTCGGTATTGAAATTTTTGGGAACAATATAATACCTTTTCTATACATTGTGTATGTAATAGATGTGTGTAGAGAAAGTAAAATCCGATTACTCCACAAACAAATTGTGTATGTAATAGATGTGTGTAGAGAAAGTAAAATGTGATGGGTTCCGATTACTCCACAAACATATTGTGTATGTAATAGATGTGTGTAGAGAAAGTAAAATGTGATTACTCCACAAACAAATTGTGTATGTAATAGATGCGTGTAGAGAAAGTAAAATGTCATTACTCCACAAACACATTGTGTATGTAATAGATGTGTGTAGAGAAAGTAAAATGTGATTACTCCACAAACAAATTGTGTATGTAATAGATGTGTGTAGAGAAAGTAAAATGTGATTACTCCACAAACAAATTGTGTATGTAATAGATGTGTGTAGAGAAAGTAAAATGTGATGAGTTCCACAAACAAATTGTGTATGTAATAGATGCGTGTAGAGAAAGTAAAATGTGATTACTCCACAAACACATTGTGTATGTAATAGATGTGTGTAGAGAAAGTAAAATGTCATTACTCCACAAACACATTGTGTATGTAATAGATGTGTGTAGAGAAAGTAAAATGTGATTACTCCACAAACAAATTGTGTATGTAATAGATGTGTGTAGAGAAAGTAAAATGTGATTACTCCACAAACAAATTGTGTATGTAATAGATGTGTGTAGAGAAAGTAAAATGTGATGAGTTCCACAAACAGATTGTGCATGTAATAGATGCGTGTAGAGAAAGTAAAATGTGATTACTCCACAAACAAATTGTGTATGTAATAGATGCGTGTAGAGAAAGTAAAATGTGATTACTCCACAAACAAATTGTGTATGTAATAGATGTGTGTAGAGAAAGTAAAATGTGATTACTCCACAAACAAATTGTGTATGTAATAGATGCGTGTAGAGAAAGTAAAATGTGATGAGTTCCACAAACAAATTGTGTATGTAATAGATGTGTGTAGAGAAAGTAAAATGTGATTACTCCACAAACAAATTGTGTATGTAATAGATGTGTGTAGAGAAAGTAAAATGTCATTACTCCACAAACAAATTGTGTATGTAATAGATGTGTGTAGAGAAAGTAAAATGTCATTACTCCACAAACAAATTGTGTATGTAATAGATGTGTGTAGAGAAAGTAAAATGTGATTACTCCACAAACACATTGTGTATGTAATAGATGTGTGTAGAGAAAGTAAAATGTGATGAGTTCCACAAACAAATTGTGTATGTAATAGATGTGTGTAGAGAAAGTAAAATGTGATTACTCCACAAACAAATTGTGTATGTAATAGATGCGTGTAGAGAAAGTAAAATGTGATGAGTTCCACAAACAAATTGTGTATGTAATAGATGTGTGTAGAGAAAGTAAAATGTGATTACTCCACAAACAAATTGTGTATGTAATAGATGCGTGTAGAGAAAGTAAAATGTGATGAGTTCCACAAACAAATTGTGTATGTAATAGATGTGTGTAGAGAAAGTAAAATGTGATGAGTTCCACAAACAAATTGTGTATGTAATAGATGTGTGTAGAGAAAGTAAAATGTGATTACTCCACAAACAAATTGTGTATGTAATAGATGCGTGTAGAGAAAGTAAAATGTGATGAGTTCCACAAACAAATTGTGTATGTAATAGATGCGTGTAGAGAAAGTAAAATGTGATGAGTTCCACAAACAAATTGTGTATGTAATAGATGTGTGTAGAGAAAGTAAAATGTGATTACTCCACAAACAAATTGTGTATGTAATAGATGCGTGTAGAGAAAGTAAAATGTGATGAGTTCCACAAACAAATTGTGTATGTAATAGATGCGTGTAGAGAAAGTAAAATGTGATGAGTTCCGATTACTCCACAAACAAATTGTGTATCTAATAGATGTGTGTAGAGAAAGTAAAATGTGATGGGTTCCGATTACTCCAGAAACAAATTGTGTTACAAAAGGTTATTTCTTTATTTACTCAAAGCTCTTTGTGGAGGAAGTGGACGTGAGCGGTTATTTCTAGAACATTTAAGATATGCACTTTATCTATGGTTTAAATATTCTTAGTATATGGCATCTGTATTAAAATAATAAGTGGATTTTTTTGAAAAAACAATTGAGAAAAATATTATAGTTAACCGGTTTTGTACATACACTCACACTAGTCTGTTTTTAACTTTCTTTCAGCAAATCTCAAACGTATATTTCCCGCGAAATCTCGGTACCGAATTCCTGGGTGGAGTACTTCCTATTCTTACTCTATGTAGCAGAGAAACCAAAAAGCAGAGTCTTTGAAAGCTAAAGCAAAACACTACGAATTTATAAAGCATATATATTATGAAGCCCATCTGAGAAAAGTCATTATAATACACTTTAGTTCCATGTAAACAGCTTAAAAACGCATCAAAGCATTTCTTCAGTGATATTAAGAGATAACAGAACCCTCTGTAACCTTCTTTCTCTCCGCTTCATGAATGTTCTGGAACTCTGTGGCAATTCCCAACGGCTATATACATAACTCAGTACAAGAGTGCGATAAAGTGCTTGGCTGTTTAGTGCATTCTCCGAGTGAGTTAGTAAAGACTGCGGGAGATTAGAGAATCTTGTGTTTGACTTCCCAGCGAGTGAGCCATCTGGAGAAGCGGCTGCCTCATATGCACTGCAGTTTTTATTACTTTCTCTACACGTAATATGACCATAGTGTATAGAGAAGATATTGGACTCCACCCAAAAATGCAATACCGAGATTTTACCGGAAATACATGTTTTGAGACCCCCTTAATCCAGACGAAAACATTTTCAGAAAAAGGTCCATATGCGTGCGTGAATCTCTGTGTGGTTGGTGTGTGTGTGTGAGTGTGTGTGTGTATGTGTTCCTATGGACAGTATAGCTCAAGACCGAAAAGACCGTTTGGTGTTTAAGTTTGGTATCTTCCAAGATTTTTAACCATACAACCCTTTACATGAAACTTTTGATTTTCTCAAAAATGGCTCTAACGATTTTGATTAAAGTATCATATGCCGAATAAAATGTTTATTTTGCATTTTCTGGAAATAGACCTAAGACCTCTGGATGACTTTACTATAATGGTAAACCGTAAGGGATACACAAAGAAATGTAGTTCATGCTAAAACACACTATATACGTCTTTTTCGTGGAATTGACCATTTCTGAGATATTCCTTGTTATTTGTTTAGATTTAAAATACTTTAACGTTTCTCACACGAAAAGTTGTGAAGTCCTGGCCCTGCATAGAAACGGATTTCAACCACATGGCAACCAGCTTTTAAAAGATTTGACAATCACTTTAGCCTAGTATATTACGTTATTTTCCTTCTGCTTACAAGGAAGCAAGCAGTTAAAGGGTACTCGGAAATGGTAAAAAATAACATTTTTTATTCAAATCTATATTATTTCTAGTTTCAGAAAATGTATACTTTTGGGAGCTTAAGGTGATTTTAATTAATTTAAATATAATTTATATGCTAGTCTGCATTTCTGTAAAGCTGTTACCAAATGCACATTTTTAGAACATTTGTATCTTCAAATTCAGTTTTCTCAAAAGAGCATTTTTGGATATTCATATACCTTTTTCTCAGAAAGTATGAGAACTGGAAAGCTGAAATTTTCAGTATATATATAAGTACAACACATAGTTGAACTTTCTGAACCACGATCGTGATATTATAGTAAATATTGATCACATTAAGTAATCAACAACATTGCAAATTTTTCACATTTTTACCTTTTGGAATTTGAAAATACATATTTTTTAATTTCCACTGAACTTGTATCATAACTAAATAATTGAGGTTCACAAGATAGCTGATTATACTAAGAACAAGGATGCAAAAGTATGATTATGTATTACAAGCAGTATCAGAGAAAAAGGAACATGAATTCGCATGTTTTAAGACTAAGTTTTATTACTTTTCTGCTGAATGAAATACTTCTTATAAACTCAACAACATAAGATATTAATGTAAACAACCACTTGAAAAAACTGTCGTGATTTATAGAATAATTCATACAAATTTCTGGAAAAACAACCGAATACTTTAAGAGCAGTGAGTTAATTCAACTCACGTGAGGTGTAATTTCCATACGTTCAGACCACCTTGCCTCATTAAGGCAATTTCTGTTAATGTTTATCATAAAGTAGATAGCAGAATAAGGTTTTTAACAATAATGTGTTAGAGCAATGTAGAGAAAGTCACGTGAATGGAACAGATTAGATTTTTTAGTACACTAGAATGCATCCTGTACTTACTATAGGTAGTAGATAAAGTAACAAAAAAGGGAATCAATTAGAGCATACCATTAAAATAAAAAAAACATTTGAAAATGCACAGAATGCAAAACATTTCCATATCTCTCGGGTTTATCTATTGCCTCGCTATCAGAAAACATTTTTGCAATACTAGATGGTTGACCAGTAACCACAGTTAATTGATTCGTACCCTTGTTCTGCTTTTGTATCACACATCCGCCGCGCAAATTTGTTTTAACGGCCTTCCTTCACAAAACCCAAAACACGCTGTTTCATGCTGATATAATAATGTTCTCATTGTTAAAAAGCTTATTCTTCTATCAATTTATACAAATTCAACATAATATGGTATACGAATTTTAATGTTCCTGTAAGGATATTTATGGCTGAAATTTCCTGCAAAAATCACCAAAAATGATTTTTTAATTTTAATTCCTTAAAATAATTTGAATTTAAAAAATGTATAATTGGCCACGAGACTCCAGTTTTTAAACGCCTTAAGTGACTGGAGTTGCAGTAAAGCATTAGATGTGAAACTGTACTGAACTTGGTCAGAAAAACTTCAGTTCGTCGAGATCTCATTCACAAAGTAAAAATGCGAAGTTGTGCACAAGCTAACCAGCACTACAGGAAGAAAAGGACAGAAAAGTCAGCAGTAGAGGTGAAGAAAGGAAAGCCAATGTACCAACCTGGTGGATTTTAATGTGAGGCTTGCATTCAAATCTTTCCTTGTGTTCTCGCGACACATATTTTCAGCATTTTTCAGTTATACAAATACAAATGCCTGTACATGTTCACATTGAATAAGATAGATGTTGCAGTAGGATGTGTTTAAGCATAAGCTTTCAATTGTCAAGCATAAAAATTATATTTTAAGAAAAAAAAAG
This sequence comes from Hymenopus coronatus, assembly GCA_030762935.1. Classification (NCBI taxonomy): domain Eukaryota; kingdom Metazoa; phylum Arthropoda; class Insecta; order Mantodea; family Hymenopodidae; genus Hymenopus; species Hymenopus coronatus. Next base: position 3,904,704 of record CM060882.1, on the reverse strand, counting down.
CATATTTATAACCTTAAAAAAAGATTTAGAGCTTAAAGCAAAGGAGACAATGAGAAACCTATGTGAATTTTAAATATTGCGTACCTAGGGTTAAATTATTAGACCAAAATCTTAATTTTTTCGTGTTTAGTGCCATGACAAATCCGACATAACCTCCAAACCATTAAAGGAAAAATTATGTCATTTTCACTGTTACTTATTTCTATTATGGTATAAAGTTAGTATTGTGAGTTTGGAATTTAAAACGTTCAGTAACACATGTTTTAATGTCGTAACAGGGTCATTTAATTCCTAATTTCAGAAATTTAAGTTAAAAAAATACTACAAAAAACTTTGAGATTATGCGTATCTCTAAAGAGTTTGTAAAGAGTGAATACAGGTGGGGGGTTTAGAGGGACGTAAAGCTTTGAGTAAGAGCTAAATAGCAAGAGAAGTTTAAAGAAATCTGATGTGTTCCATTCATATAGCTTTCTCTGCATCTCTGTAATATTTTTTTTAAACAATCGTTAGTCTAATTGGTCATATCGGACGATGAATGAAACTCGTGAAATCATGCTCAAAAGATGTCGGGATTCATGGAGCTTAAATTTACTCGACATTCGTTTTCTCAGGATAAGGGAAAATCCCCAAAAATAACCATATCCGGGTAGCTCACCCTAAGCGAGATTCGAACTCATGACCTTTGGAATGTGAGGTACACACGCTACCTCCAGGCGGGCTAATAAGTTATTGTTCAAAATCTTATTCTTCTACCTACATCATGCTAATCGATATGAACATTGGCAGAAATGTTTCTTATCGCTTTGCTCCTTGCAAGTAGAAGAGGAAAAACCTAATTTACTCCAATCACATGATGTCCTCTAGCTGTTCGGTAACAAACCTTTTATTCAAAACATTAATCTGTTATCTACATCATGATAAACATTAGCAGAAATTGTCTTATTCCTAGCTCATTGTAAGTAGAAGAGAAAAAACCTAATTTGCTCCAATCACATGATGTCCTCTAGCTGTTCGGTAACAAACCTTTTATTCAAAACATTAATCTGTTATCTACATCATGATAAACATTAGCAGAAATTGTCTTATTCCTAGCTCATTGTAAGTAGAAGAGAAAAAACCTAATTTGCTCCAATCACATGATGTCCTCTAGCTGTTCGGTAACAAACCTTTTATTCAAAACATTAATCTGTTATCTACATCATGATAAACATTAGCAGAAATTGTCTTATTCCTAGCTCATTGTAAGTAGAAGAGAAAAAACCTAATTTGCTCCAATCACATGATGTCCTCTAGCTGTTCGGTAACAAACCTTTTATTCAAAACATTAATCTGTTATCTACATCACGATAAACATTAGCAGAAATTGTCTTATTCCTAGCTCCTTGTAAGTACAAGGGAAATAAGAAAAAACACTAGGCTAAAACGATAGTTTTGTCTTTAAAAGCCGGTCGCTATGTGAAACAATTGAAATTCCATTATCTTTGCTTGCCAGGAGTAAACATACGAGAAACGAGAAGAAAGATGTCTTCCTGTTTAAGTGGCTAAAATTGAAAATAATAATCTGGAAAAGGTTAACTCTACAAAAAAATGTACATAACATAAATTGTGTGTTTTAATGAGATTACATTTTATTACGGCTTACCAGTTATAGTAAAGTCACTATGAATGAAAAGGACTTCACATAGTGATATACATTTCATTCGCTATAAATATCTTAAACATACGATATTTTAATCAAAATCGTTAGAGCAATTTTTGAGAAAAACGACATTTTCGAAAAATGCTTCATGAATGAATGAGTAAGTGTATTTATTGACATAGCAATATCATACATAGAATTTCAACAGTCGCACGGGTCCACAGACCGTACGTGCTTTTGTAATACACATTACAAGCAATATTAAAACAACAACAACGAAGAATTAAAAGAGTAAACACGAAAATAAAAAGACAAAGGAAATACACAGTCCAAAGCATTATTAAACAACAATAAAGAATTAAGAGTGACCCCGAAAATAAGGATACAAAGATATTCAAATATAGCAATTTAAATTTACAGCACAGAGTACACCTTCATAAATGCACCCTCTTATAATAGATAATTACACTTAAAAGACAAATATACACATAATATATACAACCCTAGCACAACAGTGACCTAAGTATGACATAATATACATGTATATAGAACATTGTAGTCACTTTTGTTTAGTTGATCTTATCCCCCCCCCTTCTCTATTGGCAGCCTCCTCAGATCTCAGCTGTCTTGCCTTAAGTATAAATTTATCTAGCCCGTCCATGTTTTCCGTGCCTGCCAGTAGCGTCCAACATGCTTCTATCCCTACATTCGCAGTGGTAAAAAATCGCGGCAAATATTTTTCCCGCCATTCCTCCGTACCCCTACATCTTGCCAAGATGTGAGTCCACGACTCTTCCTCCTCGCAAATAGGACAGATTCTCGTACCATTCTCGTCAGAAATTTTCGTGCTCCTCCATGCTCCTAGTCTAATCCACGCGAGCCCCTCTCTAATGAGTTTGGTACCTGTTTTGATGTATTGCTCCATACCCCACTCCGATTTCAGCCCAGGCTGTACTTCTAATGACACCTTCTCTGTGCATTGCGCAATTATTTGCTGTCTGTCAATATCACAGAGGCGGTTCTTAATTTTTCTCCAAATACTTCGCCTGTTTTCCTGCCCCGCCATCCAAATGTCTCCCATCCCAATGGTTTCCAACCCTTTCTTTAATTTTGATACCCACGTCAAATTACTTTCCATTCGCAAATGCTCACGGTAGCAGACTCCCCTAATTAGAGATTGGTTTGCGTGAACGATTCTCAGCTAATATTTAACTGCTCTGATTTTGCACTCTATCGTTTCACTATGTGCCCCGAATTCCCTCATTATTCCGCAGTTTGGCGTACCCCTCCCTACACCCAGAATTCCTTTCAAAAATTGGGTCCTCACTTGATCCAGATTCCTTGTTTGTTCCCACCCCCATATTTCTCCTCCGTATGTCATCGTGGATCTAACTGTCGCTCCGTATACAGTTTCCATTAAGGTTATGGATATATTCGGTATTCTGTAGCGTATCCGGAGAGCTTCCGTCGCTTTCACCCTTGCCTTGTGTTTCGTAATGTCAATGTGTTTTGCCCATCTTCCGTTCATTGTAAATGTGAGTCCTAAGTACACAAAGGATTTAACATTGTCCAGTATCTGTCCTGCATATGTCCAAGTCTCCTCCCTGCTATAAACACAACCCTTTTTGAAAGTCATTGCCTTAGTCTTATTCACATTAACTGTAAGTAGCCATTCATCGCAATAGTTCTTAAGTTTGTCCAGTCCTCGTTGCAATCCGTTTACTGTCGTAGAGCACAATACTAAATCGTCTGCGTATAAAAGTGTTGGGATCTGCAAATCCGCTACTACTGGTGCTTGGATATTCTCTGGTATCATTGTATCAGTAATATCATCCACAAAGAGATTAAATAGCAAGGGAGATAAAATACAACCCTGCCTTACTCCCCTATAGCTTCGGCAGCTCTCGGACACTCTGTTTCTGTCGTACTTCACACAGAATTCGACATTTTGATACATTGCCTGCAATGCTCTAACCATTTTACTTGATAACCCCTTTCTGCCTAGTTTGTACCATAATGCATTTCGATTGATAGAGTCAAATGCCTTCTTAATGTCCACAAAAGCACAATGAAGCTTTCCCCGCTTAATTAACAGTTGCTTCGTCCTTAAAGTGTCTAATATAAAAGCGGCATCTATGGTACTGTGTCCTTCTCTGAAACCCATTTGAAATTTTGAAAGTTTGCCAAATTTAGATTCCCAGTCCTTTATTCGGTTATATAACACTCTACAATAAATTTTCTCCATAATTAGCAAAAGAGTAACCCCCCTATAGTTATCCGGATTTCCAATAGTTCCCTTCCCTTTATAAATGGGATGAATAATGCCCTTTCCCCAACAGGTAGGATAATTCCCCTCAATAAACAATCTGTTACATATCTGGAGCATACTCCTACCAAACTCATTAACATTGGCTGCGGCTTTAAAAACTTCCGGGGGCAGCCCATCCAACCCTGGAGCTTTGCCTTCCTTCAGACTCCTCAGCGCCTGTGCTATTTCTCGTGCTGATATTTCCTCGTCCAGTATTGGGATCTCAAGATTTCCCAAAATTTGCACTTCCTTTATAAAAATTCCTTCCCTTTCACCTTTCCCGGATATTCCCATAAAATGCATTGCCCATTTTCTGGGAGAAATTTCGTTGGGCGCCTGACGGTTGCCTCTTAAATGTTTTATTACTTGCCACATCTCAGCGTTATCCCCCCGCGTTAAAATATTACTAATTTTCTGAGTAATTTTGTCTTGCCACATAGTTCTCTTTTCCCGTAAGAGCTGTTTATACTCCCTTCGTTTTTTTGTAAACATTTTCCTAATGTCATCTCCCCCCTCCCTTCTGAATTTTGACAGAGCCTCCTCTGCTTGTTTCTTTACAGCTCTGCATTGCTGGTCATACCAACCATTGAATCGTTTTACCTTACCATGCATTTGGACTTTCATTGTCCCCGCAGCCTTTGCTATTATAAGAGTTAGTTCCTCCGCTGTGTCTGCGTTCCTTTCCCCTAATCTTCTTTCTAATTTATCAACAAATACTTCTTTTTCTACCGGTTTCCATATAAATTTACTAATGAATCTCCCTTCGTCCCCCTGCCCCTCTTCAGGTGCTAGCGCCGCCAATGGCCGTCTCTATATTCAGTTCCAGGGCAACCGGACAGTGATGCGACTCGATACGATCCCCCACCCAAAAATTTCTAATTATGCCAATTAAACCATGACTTATTAAAATAAAATCTATTACACTACCCCCATTTTCATTTATGAAAGTGAGTTCTCCCTCTCGATCATCACCGTACTTGCCATTCATTATTTCTAAAGAGAAGGCATGGCAGAAAGCAAGCAATTGTCTGCCCTCCCCATTAATAATACTATTCTTGCTCTTTCGTTGACCTTCGCGGAATTCCTCCCCCCATTGGTGACCCCCGTTAGAGAAATATTCTCCCCTCCTAACCTCGCATTAAAAGCTCCTAAAAGAATTAATTCAGTTCCTGGAAACTTTTCCTGTAACTGCACTAACGTTTCGGTTAAGTCACTGAAGAAATTCCTGTTTGCATACTTGGACGTTGCTGGCTGATTGTATAATCCTATAACTATTATATGTACTCCCCCCTGTGCCAAAGATACAGCAATCACCCCCTTCTAAACTGATTTCTAATTTAGTTATCTCAGCCTCCAGCTCAGACCCGAATGAAACTCATACCCCCCCTGGCCACCTTCCCCTCCTTCGCCGTGTCTCCCTTCCCCTACTAAAACTACGGAAATTAGCAAGTGTTACATTTTCTCCGTTTTTCAACCAAGTTTCTGTTAAACATACAACGTCAAAATCACTAAGGAAATACAAGAAATTCTCGCTACCCAAACTTTTTTTGAAGCCTTCGATGTTCCATGTGACAATCCTCAGAGAATAGGTTGGGTCCTATTGTTTCCTTGCTGATGGTCTTCCTACAACTTGACTGACCCTTTGTCGAGCTGTTGTCAGCCTAAGGGCACGGAGGGGCGTTGTTGTTGGCTTCTCCGGCGAAGACTGTCTCACCCTCCTCTCCTCTTTGCCCCTCCCTGACGGCATAACTTGAGGCACCTGATGTTGTTCTCCTGAGGGACCTGCTACCTGCTGGGCTGATGCACTGGCTACCTGCTCTAGCTGCCCTGTCCTGGGTTCGGTTTCCGCACTGCTTCTAGGCTGTTCCATGCGCTCCAACTCCTGTCGGTTCCAAACTCGCCCGTTAATGAAGAGCTTGTCATAGCGCAATACGGCATGACAGCCCTGCCTCCTGGCCTCGAACATGTGTCCCTTTAAGAATTCTCTCTATTCTCTTACACGCTGGCTAAAGTCCTCGCTAATGCTTATTCCCGTTCCCCGTAAATAAAGAGCATCTCGAAGGATGGCCACCTTGAGTTTATAATGGGCCAGTTTGCACACAATAGGTCGCCTTACATTGCCACGTCGACCTACACGATGTGCTCTCTCCACATCAAACTCGCGGAGTTCGATTCCTATTTGTGAGATGACACTTTTCACTATTCCCTCCGTCATCTCCCAACTCTATGTAAAAGGTAGTTGGGGTGGGTGGATTTTCTTGAAAAGCTTTGTGTCGGATGCTTGGAAGATACCAAGTTTCCTATTTAACGGTCTTGAGTTATGTTGCTCACAGGCATACACACACAGACACTTACACACACACACTCAGACACACACAGACACACACAGGCACACACAGACATACACACAGACACACACAGGCACACACAGATACACATAGGCACACACAGACACACACAGACACACAGACACACAAACAGACACACACAGGCACACACAGACACACACTCAGACACACACAGACACACAGATACACACACATAGATACACACACAGACACACACAGACACACACAGACACACATACAGACACAAACAGACATACACAGACACACACAGGCACACACAGACACACACAGACATACACAGACACACACAGACATACACACATATACACACAGACACACAGAAACACATACACAGACACACACAGACACACAGAAACACAGAGATACACTGGCACACACTCAGACATACACGGACGTTTTTCTAAATATGCTTTTTTGGATACAGGAGGACCCAAAACATATATTTCTGGTGAAATCTTGGTATAGAATATTTGGTTGCAATACAATAACTCCTCTATGTACTATGTACCTAGTACGTGTAGAGAAAGTAAAAATTCAACATATGGTATTGGAATTTTAATATCACTTTAATGTGGTAAAAGGGCCATTTCATTCCTAATTTCAGAATTTAAATTAGAAAAATCTACACAAGCTTTGGACCTGCGTGTATCTGTAAAGAGTTTGTAAAAATGTGAGCGCACGGGGGGGGGGAGGGGTACGTGAAACTTTGAAGTAAGAGATAAATAGGAAGAGAGAAGTTTAAAAAAACACTCAGCATGCTAAAGAAAGGGACGTAATGAAGAACTCGTGCTAATTAAAGCATACCTTGCTCCCCTTGTAGGGTAAAGGAAAGATAAAATTAACGTTCACTTCCATTCACATTTAAAACGGCCGTTTGAAGCAGATTGCCGTGGTCCTAAAAGCGAGTTCTTTGATCTTGATGGCGCTGCATTCATTACCGGAAGAGGAGCCGGGATGTGAAGCCAGGATCTTCCGCAAAGAGATGCTTGTGTACCCGACCTGCCTTCGCATTACATAATATAATGTATCTATTACTTTCTTTACACATAGTGTATAGAGAAGGTATTGTATTGCACCCAAAATATCTGATGTGATCCATTCACATGACTTTCTCTACATCTCTGCAACAAATTATTATTAAAAAGCTTATACCACTATTTACTTCATGCTAATTGAGAAAAAATAGCAGAAATAGTCTTATTATTTGCTTCCATATAAGTAGAAGCGAAATAAAGGAGCACCATAGGTTAAAGTGATAGTCAAAAGCTGGTTGCTATGTCACTGAAGTTCCTTTGTATAGACACGAGTTGACAGATTCCTGTATGAGAAAAGTATGTTTCTTAAAGCTAAAACCAATAACAAGGAATATCTCAAAACCAATCACTACATGAAAAAAAATGTAAATTACATAAATTGTGTGTTTTATTGTGGTCTACATTTTTGGTGCAGTCTATCCCTTACGGTTTACCAGTTATTCAAAATTCAATAAAAATCATCTAGAATAAAGAGGTCTAGAAAATTCAAGATGTACATTTTATTTGTGAGGTAAATATCTTAAAAGTGTAGTTTAAAGTGGGGAAGATTTTCTTGAAAAGCTTTTTGTTGTATCCTTGGAAGATATCAAAGTTAAATACCAAGTTTGGTTTTTAACCGTCTTTTCGTTTTTGAGCTGTTCTGCCCACAGACAAACATACAAACAGACAGACAGACACACACAAACATTTTTATAATTCAGGGGGTCTCGAAACATATATTTCCGGTGAAATCTCGGTATCGAATTTTTGGGTGCAATAGAATACCTTCTCTATACACTATGTACATAGTACGTATAGAGATAGAAACAATTACTTAATAGAAGCTCTGGAGTTCATTAAAACACACAATTTATGTTATGTACATTTATTGCGTGGAGTTGATCATATTTTAGACATTCCTTGTTATTGGTTTCAGCTTTAAAAAACTTTACTTTTCTCAAACAGGAATTTGTCAACTCGTGTCCATACAAACAAAGGAACTTTAGTCACATAGCAACCAGCTTTTGACTACCACTTTAACCTATGGTGCATCCTTGTTTCGCTTTTACTTACAAGGAAGCAAGTAATAAGACTATTTCTGCTAATGTTGCATTTCAGCGGAACTACATGGTGTGAGACCACGTGAACAAAAAATGTGACTTGTTACACTCACTTGACATTCTCTATCTGTTCTGTAAACAAACTCCTTACAAAAGACTATTCTTGTTTCTACACAATGCTAATCGAGATAAACATTAGCAGAATGTTCTTATTGCTTAGTTCCTTATAAGTAGAAGGCAACTAAAGGAATGTGCTATGCTAAAGTGATAGTCAAAAGCTGTCGTTATGCGATGTAATATCAGGAGTGTTTTCATCTTGTCGATAATTCACGACCTAAGAGATGAAAACAGAGTTGTATTTGAAAAACAACAGACTATTATATCATTGTAATACTTACATTAGCACATGACGCATTCGAACATTCTATTGGCTGTTTTTTGTTTACTGCCTTCTGAAATAAACCAAGAACGTCCGGTGCTACAAGATTTCAAAGAAATGAACATCAGCTGGGATAAGATGGTTCGACAATATCGCTCCAATCAGATGACCGCGATTGTCTAAACTCGCCATTCTATTGGCGCATTAATAGTTGAGCTTAATTCCGATTGCAATTCGCTTCTTTGTTTAACCAGGAGTAGAACAAAAGAAATACGGCCCTTCCTGACTGAAAAAAAGTGTATTTTAAAACTGAAACCAATAAGCAGTATCTCAGAAACGGTTAGCGCTACAACAAATATGTACATGATGTAAACTGTGTGTTTTAACGTGATCTGTGTAGTAAGTTTTGTCTAACTCTTACGGTGTGCTTGTCCACAACAAACAGGACTTCAGAAACTATTACCAGAAAATTCAATATATTTATTTTATTTGTCATGTAAATATCGTTAATATACGGTATTTTAATCAAAATCATTAGAGCCATTTTTGATAAAAAGAACATTTTTAAAAATAAGTTCATGTAAAGGGTAGTTTGCGGTGAAACATTCTTGGAAAATGATAAACTTAAATCCCAATTTTGGAATTTAGTGGACGTTTAGGGTTTGAACTATGCTATCCACACACACGGACCTTTTTCTAAAATACTTTTTTTGGGTTCAGGGGGCTCAACACATATATTTCCGCTGAAATCTTGGTATCAAAGCTTTAGGTGCAATACAATACCTTCTCTATACTCTGTGAAAGTACGTGTGGAGAAATTAAAAATATTGCATTTTAAAAATAGGTCCATGTGTGTGTGTGTGTGTGTGTGTGTGTGTGTCTGTCAAAACACACAATTTAGTCTTTTACATTTTCTAGTGCAGCAAATCGTTTGGAGGATATTTCTTCCTAATTGGTTTCAATTTTAAAATATTTATTCTTTTCTCAAAGAGGAAGTGCTCAGTGATTCTTTTGTTTTACTCCTGGGAAAGCAAAGAATGAATTTCAATGAAAATTACATAGTGAGGGTTTTTAAAATATGTTACTATCACTTTATCCTAGTGTTTTCACTTCTACTTACAAGGAAGCAAGCAATAAGACAATTTCTGTTAATGTTTATCTCGATTATCATGAAGAAAATAGAAGAATAAGCTTTTGTAAGATTGGAAAGGTCGAGTCACACTGAAAAATTCAAAGCCATATCCAGGATTTGACCCACGGATCTGCCGGTCTCTGTACCACTGAGCTACCATGGCAACATGCCGGCATAACATTGAATTTCCCAACTGACTCGCATGTTTCCCGGTAAACCACAAGGGCATATCAAATTATTTTAGATGACAGCCCCAATGGCGACTTACAATGTTGTAAATACTTTAAGTCCAGGATTCACAGTATAGCCGACCGTTATGGACAATTGGTTTACTGGGAAACATGTGAGTCTGTTGAAAAATTCAAGGCTATGCCGGTATGGTGCCATGGTAGCTCAGTGGAAGAGCAACCGGCTAGAAACCGGGAGATCCGTTGTTCAAATCCCGGCTGTGGCGTTGAATTTTCAGTTTGACTCTTCCTATCCAACTCCTGTCCTACACACGACTTGTGTGAAAAAACAAATAAACTTTTGTAAGATTGTTTGCTCTAAATAAGATCGTAAGAATGGACCACATCAGATTTCTAAGTTTTCTCTACTCCGTGAAATAAGCGTCTGTGTTGTAGTCAGTTCCTCAAGTCAAGACTGACGGAGTCCCCGCTATATGCCAAGTGTGTGTTGTAGAATAGGCAGAGAAGGCCATGTGATGGGGCCACTCTTAGGTTTTCTCTACTCCGTGAAATAAGCGTCTGTGTTGCAGTCAGTTCCTCAAGTCATGCCTGACGGAATCCCCGCTATACGTCAAGCTTGTGTTGTAGAATAGGCAGAGAAAGCCATGTGATGGGGCCACTCTTAGGTTTTCTCTACTCCGTGAAATAAGCGTCTGTGTTGCAGTCAGTTCCTCAAGTCATGCCTGACGGAATCCCCGCTATACGTCAAGCTTGTGTTGTAGAATAGGCAGAGAAAGCCATGTGATGGGGCCACTCTTAGGTTTTCTCTAGTCCGTGAAATAAGCGTCTGTGTTGCAGTCAGTTCCTCAAGTCAAGACTGACGGAGTCCCCGCATATAAAACATGTCTTGCTATATGTCAAGCTTGTGTTGTAGAATAGACAGAGAAAGCCATGTGATGGGGCCACTCTTAGGTTTTCTCTACTCCGTGAAATAAGCGTCTGTGTTGCAGCCAGTTTCTTAAGTCATGACTGATGGAATCCCCGCTATATATCAAGTTTGTGTTCAGTGTTTAATTAAAACAGCACCGCTCTCGGTTGGAGCACATTGGTGCCGAGATTAAATTCGTTCACCGTGTTGCTTTATTGACACATTTGGAGCTTTGTGGGGGGGGGAGGGTTGTGGCATTCGCGCCTTCTGACCCAGATTATAATCTCTGAGACAATCAAAACAAGAAATATTTCATTGACTGCCTGAGACTTCCTTTGGAAAACGTTTTTATCATCAATACTTGCAGGGGAATCTAGATCATACGAGGGTCGGCTGATAAGTCCCGGGCCTCTCAATGAAAACAACATTTAATTTTAAGTTTTTGTTTGCTTTATTTCCCAACGTAATCATATCGATGTTCTAATTTAATTAAAGCATCTCTGTAGTGCGATTTATCAAGATCCTCGAAATAGTTGTTTACCGCATCAGTAACCTCCTCGTTGCTGTGAAATAGTTGTTTACCGCATCAGTAACCTCCTCGTTGCTGTGAAATTGTTTGAGGTTTGGCAGCCACTGGCTGCTAGATCTGACCAATAGGGTGCATGTTCAAGCAATTCGCACATTGTTCCCATTGCAACGACCTCCTCGTTGCTGTGAAATCCAGAAATTGCTTGAGGTGGTAGTCACTGGGTGCTAGATCTGACCAATAGGGTGCATGTTCAAGCAATTCCAACTTTAATTCGCACATTGTTCCCATTGCAATGACCTCCTCGTTGCTGTGAAATCCAGAAATTGTTTGAGGTTTGGCAGCCACTGGGTGCTAGATCTGACCAATAGGGTGCATGTTCAACCAATTCGCACATTGTTCCCATTGCAATGACCTCCTCGTTGCTGTGAAATTGTTTGAGGTTTGGCAGTCACTGGGTGCTAGATCTGACCAATAGGGTGCATGTTCAAGCAATTCGCACATTGATCCCATTGCAATGACCTCCTCGTTGCTGTGAAATTGTTTGAGGTTTGGCAGTCACTGGCTGCTACATCTGACCAATAGGGTGCATGTTCAAGCAATTCGCACATTGTTCCCATTGCAATGACCTCCTCGTTGCTGTGAAATTGTTTGAGGTTTGGCAGCCACTGGGTGCTAGATCTGACCAATAGGGTGCATGTTCAAGAATTCGCACATTGTTCCCATTGCAATGACCTCCTCGTTGCTGTGAAATTGTTTGAGGTTTGGCAGTCACTGGCTGCTAGATCTGACCAATAGGGTGCATGTTCAAGCAATTCGCACATTGTTCCCATTGCAATGACTGGACGATGGGCCGGAGCATTGTCGTGATGAAACAAGATTCTTTTTTTTTTTTTTTTTTTTTTTTTTTTTTTTGCCAAATTAGGTCTTCTTTTCACCTCACCACTCAAACGTTGCAGTAAGCTTGTGTAGTAGTCACCAGTGATACTTTTACCCTTTTCCAAGTAAACAATAAAAATAATCCCCTGTGCATCCCAGAAAACACCCGCCATAACCTTTTTGCTGAAAATTTTGACTTTGCCCTTTTTGGAGTTGGTTCACCTGGCGCAATCAACTGTTTTGACTGTGATTTACTTACTGGAGTGTAGTGATGTATCCAATTTCATACATAGTAATAAGCCGTCTAAAACATTTCTTGGGATTTTTTACGGTAGAGCTCCACATTCTTAACAGAAACAGTTTTTGTTTGCAGCTTTTGTTCACTTGTCAACAAACGCGCACAGACCTTGTGAAAACCCAAAACATTACTTAAAATATTACTTGAACGTTCTTTTGATATGTGTACAGCCTCTGCTATCTCAAACAGCTCTAATCTGCGGTCTTCCAGTATTAAACGATGAATTTTTTCAATGATCTCTGGAGTTGTCACTTCTACAGGGCGTCCAGAGCGAGGCTCATCACTAGTGCTCGTACGTCCCATTTTAAACTCTGCAACCCACCTTTTAATCATTGAATATGAAGGGACAGAGTCTTTCAATGTACTGTCCATTTCCTCCTTGATTTCTTTAGGCGTTAAGCCTTTCAAATGGAAGTATTCAATCACTCCTCGGTTTTTCCAAATCCTCCATTTTCGTGAAAACTCTAAAGTTGTCTTGTTTAAAATGCTATCATTCGAAAACTAAACAAGCTATTGACCTCTAACTATGGATACAAGCTAGTCTAGAGTAAACTATACGATGCTGCCGTCTAACTGGCCTATCTGTGTGGACTTATCAGCCGACCCTCGTATACCTTAAACTTATATACATGTACACAAGATAACGTTCCACCTATTCTACAATAAATTATGCGTATCAAAGAGTATTATTCTCTCTTTTATTCATGATAGTTGAGATAAATACTACCTAAATTGGATAGGTAGAGTCAGACTGAAAACTTCTATACCATAGCAGTATTTGAACCATGGATCTCCCGGTATCTAGCCCGTTGCATTACCACTGAGCTACCATGGCAACATGTCGGCAAAGCATTGAATTTCTCAACAGACTCGCATGTTTCCCGGTAAACCACAAGGTGATATCAAGTTATTTTGAGATGACAACCTCAATAGCGACTTACAATGTTGTAAGTACTTTAGTCCCAGGATTCATAGTATAGTTAACTATTATGGTCAATTACTGCTATTTTAATAGTTTTTACTTTTTCTACATGTACTATGTACATAGAATATAGAGAAGGTATTGCTCTCCACCCAAAAATTCGATACCGAGATTTCTCCGGAAATATATGTTTTAGGGTCCCCTGAATCCAAAAAAGGCATTTTCGCAAAAAGTTTCGTGTGCGAGTGTGTGTGTTTGTGTGTGTGTGTGTCTATGTCAGTGTTTCCGTGTGTCGGTGTGTCTATGCACACGACAACTCAAAAACGAAAAGTCCATGAAATACCAAACTTGATATTTAAGTTTAGTATCTTCCAGGGATGCGATACGAAGATTTTGAGAAAAGTTCCCACACCCCAAACTACCCTTAATGGAATTTTTTTCGAAAAGTTTTATTTTCTTAAAAATGGCTGTAACGATTTTGATTAAAATGTCATATATTAAAGATATTTAGCTGACAAATAAAATGTATATCTTCAATTTTCTTGAAATAGGCTCTGAAGACTACTTTATTCTGGAATAATTTTACGGAATTTTGCATAACTGCTAAACCGTAAGAGGTGGACAAAAGCTTAATTCACAAAATATGTAGAACAGATTAAACCACTCAATTTATGTAAATACATTTTTTTCGTAGAGTTGATCGTTTTAGACGTATTCCTTGTTCTTGGTTTGAGGTTTGAAAAACGTAATATTTCTCATACAGGAATTTGTCAACTCCTATCCATACAAACAAATGAACTTCAGTCACATAACCACCAGCTTATCACTATTACTTTAACCTATGGTACTCCCTTATTTCGCTTCTACTTACAAGGAAGCAAGTAATAAGACTATTTCTGCTATTTTTTTCTCGATTAGCATGAAGTAAATAGAAGCAATAACGATACTTTGTTGCAGAGATGTAGAGAAAGTCATGTGAATGGAACACATAAGATTTTTTCATTCATGCTGTGTGTAGGATAGCACTGGCATTGAATATTTCAGTCTGACTCTACATATCCAACTCCTATCACGGGTTGTGTGAAAAAACATTAAATCAATATTACTAGAAGTTTTCTTATTCCTTAGTTACGTATAAGGCAAGTCTAATGTTTCGAAATGGTGGACGGTTTATAGAATTGGCAACATGTATCCCTCAGTGAATAAACACTTCAATTTAGGAAAATTGGAACAAAAGCTGAAGGGATTTCGGAAACGTGAAACTTCAAATGATGTTTTCAATACGTTGTGGAAATAGAGTAGGTCTTGTTCCAAAAAATGTTCTTCTATTTCATGATAATCAAGATAAAAATTAACATAAATTGTCTAGTTACTTATAAGTAGAATGGAAATAAGGAAGTACACTAGGATAAAGTGGTAGTCAAAGCTTTTAAAGATTAGCCTCTATGAGGTTGTCATTGAAACTCGCATCTTTTCAGGTCAGGAGTAAAACATAATAGATACATGAAACATATAAGGGTTTGAGAAAAGTTTAGGTATTTTAGAATTGAAACCATAAAACAGATTCCTCTGAGATAAAAAGAATTAAAAGTGTATTATATGAGTTTTGAGTGTTTTAACGAGCTATACAATTTTTGAGCGCTAAGTTCTTGCGTGTCTGTGGACAGCATAGCTCAAAAACGAAAAGACTGTTAAATATCAAACTTAGTGTTTAGGTTTAGTATTTTCCAAGGATACGACACGAAAATTTTAAAGAAAATTCCCTCACCCCAAACTCCCCTTTAGAAGTAAAAATTTCGAGAATTTTGATTATGTCAAAAAATGGCTGTAACGATTTTGATTAAAATCCCTTATATTTAAGATATTTCCATGCCAAATAAAATGGTATCTTCAATTTTCTGGGAATAGCGTCTGAAGGCCTCTTTATGCTTGATGATTTTATTGAATTTTGTATAATTGCTAAGCCGTAACAGGAAGACAAAAACTCACTACACAAAAAATCTAGATCAGGATAAAACACAATATATATCATTTATATTTTTTGTGCAGCTAATGGTTTTTGAGATACTCCTTGTTTTTTGGTTTCAGCTTTGAAAAACTTATACTCTAGTCATACAGCAATTTGTCAAGTCCTGTCCATACAAACAAAGGAGCTTCAGTCACATAACAACCAGCTTTTGACTTCCACTTTAACTTATGGTTCTCCCTTATTTCACTTCTACTTAAAAGGAAGCAAGTAATAAGACAATTTCTGCTAATGTTTATCTCGATTAGCATGAAGTAAATAGAAGAATAAGCTTTTTAACAATCATTTGTTATAAGATGTAGAGAAAGCCATGTGAATGGAACACATCAGATTTTTGTCTCTTGCAGTCTACCAGTAATGTAACAAGTTATTCAGCAATTCAGGGTTTTAACAAAAAATTAAGTATTTACATTCTATCCACCATATTTATAGTATGAGCCTTTTCCTCAAAATCGTTAGCATTTTTATAAAATCGAACATTTCCAAAAATGTTTCTTGTAAAGGGTACTTTGTAGTGGGGGATTTTTCCGAAAATCTGCGTATCGCATCCCTGAAAGACACTAAACTCAAAACCCAAGCTTTGTATTTAACTCTGTGTTGCCTGTCAGTACCTATAAGTTCCGCTTGTTTTAAGCGTAACTATACAAACAGGGTTGGACTCTAGGTTATACTAACCTTCAACCATAAACAAGTAATCAAGACCGTTTTATATTGTAAAATATATACAATTTTTGCCCTAAAAATGCAGTGATTTTTTTAAATAAATAAAAGAGGAAACCGACATAACTACCGTCAAATGTAACCCAATTAGCTTCCAAGAATCACACCGATTATTTTACTTGGGCTCTCCCCGTCAATTTGCCACAATCACTGTTATTTGAACTTGCAACATTTGGCTTTGAATAAATGACAGTCCATTAACTATTACCTAACACTCATGGCCATTTGAACTACCTTTTGGTAGTGACTTTGGCAGGATTATGAAAACTGGTTTAGAAGAATTTAAACTTTTAAGTGGGAAGAAAAAGATTAATAAAGGATCTACGATTATTTTCATTTCTTTTTCTCTATTATTTTATATAATAATTGTATAGGTTTATTCCCATATATTTTTATTAGAACTCCAGTTTTAAAATTACATGAAAGGAAAAACGGCCTATGTAGTATACTAGTGCAGGGGTTTTGTCCAGAAACACACAGACGCACATATGGACCTTATCTGTTAAAATACGTTTTATTGAGGACCTCAAAATATGTATTTGCAGTAAAATCCTGTAATCGAGTTGTTTGGTGCAATATAAAACCTTTCCTACGTTCTAAGTGCGTTGCTTGATACAAAAGCGAAAGTCTGATGTACAAAGAATATAACGTAGACACGGTTTAAAGTCTAAGAAACTTCCCACATTTCTTATTTTCTGTACACGCACTATGTATACCGCAGGTAGAGAAATTATTGTTTTCCACCAAACATCCGAACTTGGTGGACACGATGCAACGATGTAGGTATATGCCGTCCGGTACGAGGTCGCTCTCATGTTCTCTCTGGTATGCGGCAGTGGAGACATCACAGTTGAGTGCGCGACGCAACAGGATCCTTCGGAACTCAAGACCCTTCTGCCGACATCGATATTCTAGAAATTTCTGAAAGCTTAGGATATTTGTCAAATTTTCGGATACTTCTCAAAGATTCGAGAAATTTTGTGACGTCATTTTCTAGCTATAAAAGTAAGAAGGAGTGCAGTACGTGTTGTACTGACTCGTGAGCGGCTGGAGTGTTAGCGCGCAGTGGCGCTGGTGCAGTTACAAATTGTCTATGTGTCGTGTGAAATATTTGCTGCAGTGATTTTAAGGCTTTATTTACGAGTATATGTAGCATCAAAGATAGATATGTGCCAAGGCCTCCACATATTTAAAAGAATTCACAGTAAACACCACTTGCACCTGTTCACAAGAATACTACATGAATGAGACAGAAAACAGCGTAGACGTTGCAACACTGTGTTTTACTCCACGTGTAGTTTACATCTATCTGTCATTTCTACGCATTCATTAGCTGAAGTGACGCGCTCATTGGTGCGATGCAAAACCTCGGTGACTTCCCAGAATAATCATCGCGTTATCTGAGAGGTTTGTGTTAACAAACATAAAATCTATATTAAGCTTTTCAGTAGTGCGATAATAAAACCGGTGTTAAACACTATACAGAACCAACTGCAATGTCGCACATTCCAGCTCCACTGGCGCATACCAGATAGTACAGGAGAGTGATCACATACCGGACGCCTTTATTACAAATCATACTGACTTTTGTAAACATATATAAACACAATTTGAAATATTATTTGTGCAACGCCGATAATTTCATGAACAGCATAACTGGCGCGACAGATCTGGACATGTGAAAATGTTAATGAGAGCTAGGAAGCGAGTTGTACTTTCAGTTCACCAGTCGATTCCTGCCTGTCACCTGCACTGATCTGCCGATTTCTGCAATTCGCTGGCGACACAACTGTTCCACATCTTTTAATTTAAAAGTGATATATTTCTTATCTTTGAGAACCCTGGAAAAGGAACTCAGTGAAATATCAGTTGCTTTGGCTATTCTTTCATTCACTTTTTACACGCGTTTGAAGAACTCGGGGAGCATACATTTTCTTCCTGCATCTCTGCCTCTTGTTTCATGAAGTCAAGGAGATTAGCAATTATTTCTCTGATCTGACTAAGTAATACCTTGCCACTTAAGTTCGAAAACCGTAGGAGCCATGGTTAAAAAAATAAAATAAATAAAATGAACATTATTTACTGTCCACTTTGAATACAAACATATGCTGATACAGACTGTACAAAGTTTGCTCGCTTTGACTTTAAGTAAGCGAAGTATCATAGCACAAACTCCGATAAGCTAGGCTCAGTAGCTGGGTTGGCGGTCACGGTCACGATTCCACAAGTTTTGCGACGGCAATGACACATCAAATTTGTTAAACATGTTTTCAGTGGTACACGCTCCACTGTTTAGGCACCAGAAACCGGAAGCTGCGGTAATCAAGATGCCATACAACGCCTTGTTTTTAGTATGGTCAATTTGAAGTCCCCTCGGCTCGTTGGTCGGTGATCAACCCCTCTTCTCTCCCCTTCGGCTTGATTAAAGCCACCAAACTAATCTAGACTTTTCGATATCAAAAAGCCAATGTTCCTTCTTGATTACTTCATCGAACCAACTAGGTACAAGTTCCTGCAGATGCGATTTTGTTTACGTTGTAACCAAGAAGACCAGAATATATCTGTAAGAAGCTTTATTACTTCTTCTTTCGTTTCTCGAATATACGAGAAAATATATAATTACATAAACAAAATCTATGTGTTCTATTGACATGAATTTCTCTACAGCTCTGTAATAAACTTTTGCTAATCAGCTTATTCTGTTTCTGCTTTACGCTAATCGAGACAAAGATTAGCAGAAATAGTCTTATTATTTGGCCCCTTGTAAGTAGAAGAGGAAAAATTCTAAAGTGTTCCATTCACATGATGTCCTCTAGCTGTTCAGCAAACAAACCTTTTATTCAAAACATTAATCTGCGATCTACTTCATGATAAATATAAGCACAAATAGTCTTGTTACTAGCTTCCTTGTAAGTAGAAGGGAAATAGCAAAATGCACAGCCTAAACTCGTCCTATAAAAGCCGGTAGCTATGTGAAACATTGAAATTCCATTCTTTTAGCTTGCCAGGAGTAAACAAAGGAGAAGCGAGAGTCTTCCCGTTTGAGAAAAGTCTAAGTGGCTAAAATTTAAGCCAATAATCCCAAATATCTCGAAAACGGTTAACTTAAAAAAAAAAAAATGTATATGACATAAATTGTGTGTTTTAATGAGATGGGACAAGACTACCACTTTAGCCTGTTCGTTTTATTTCCCTTGTACTTACAAGAAAGCTAGTAACAAGACTAATTCTAGTCTTATGTTTATCTTGATTAGCAAGATGTGGATAACAGATTAATGTTTTGAATAAAAGGTTTGTTTACCGAACAACTAGAGGACATCATGTGAATGGCACATATTAGGTTTCCTCTCCTACTTATAAGGAAGCAAGTAATAAGACAGTTTCTGCTAATCTTTATGTTAATTATCATGAAGTACATAGAATAATAAGCTTTTTAACAATAATTTGTCACATAGGTATACAGAAAGTCATGAGAATGGAACACCTCAGATTTTTTTTGGCTTGTTTTTATTTTTTGTTTCAGGGTATCTCAATATATATATATATATATATATATATATATATATATATTGAGATTAATTTTGCTCAGAGGTTACTTTACGTGCAGTAAATCTACGACACGGGACCACCGGCTTTAGTTCTTTTCCGAAGTATTTTTACAATCGAAAAAATCAATCCTCCTCGGCCAGGTTTGAACCCGCGACCTAGGGCATTTAGGAAGTTAGCATGGTATTCATTAATGACGAAGGGTGACTAACAACTTTAATGAGTGGTTTTCGATGCTGTTTCAGGACTTTCGTCCACACATTTGCTGTATTTGATATATTTTCAATCAAATACTACCCTGTGATTGTAAAACGGTTTACTCCCTCAAGAACAAAACACGGAACAACAAACAGGGTTCTTCTGTTATATTCTAAAGCATTGCATTGTGTTACTGCGCATGTGTGTAAAGGACAAACAGTTGCCTGCGTGATAAAAACCTTGCAGCTTCATGGTTACAGCACGTGGCATTTGTTTCGTTGCTAGGACACGTTCTTTGCCTAGGTGCATTTAGAAACAAAATTACTCGTTCATGCGAGGGGCTGCGGGTTCAATTCTCGGTTAGGGATATTTCTCTGGCTCAGAATATTTCCTGCTCTCTCCAGAGTGAAAGTGTAAATGTGTGTGCGGTGTGATTGAAGGCAAATAGACACCCAACAAACATACTATACCAGCAAATGAAAGGAGGGCATTACTAGAACATCACCAAATGCGTTCCATTCACAAGACTTTCTCTCCATCTCTGTAAAAACTATCATTAACAAATCTGATCTGTTCCATTCACAAGACTTTCTCTACATCTCTGTAAAAACTATCATTAAAATCTGATCTGTTACACCCACATGACTTTCTTTGGCTACTCTACACACAAACTTCTTACAAAAGATAATTCTTCTTTCAACACCACGCTAATCAAGATAAACATTAGCAGAATTTTATTACTTAGTTCCTTATAAGCAGACTGGAACTTAGGGAATGCACTAAGCTTAAGTGATAGTCAAATGTTTTAAAAGCTGTCGTTATGCGATTGTCATTGTAAATTGCATGTTTGCTTGACCAGGAGCAGAACAAAAGAAAAACGGACACCTCCGATGAAACTAATAACAAGGAATACTTCGAAAACGGTAAGCTCACAAAGAAAATGTATATGGCATAACTTGTGTATTTTAACAAGGTCTACACTTTTGGTAAAGTAAGTTTTTATGCATCTCTTACGGTTTACAACTTAAGCCAAATATAGCAAAATTCATGCAGGATAAACCGGTCTTTGGCAGCTATTCCCAGAAAATTCAACATATACATCTTATTTAAGATAGAAATGACTTTAATATGTGGAATTTTAACTAAAAATCGTTAGAGACATTTTTAAGGAAAACAAAAGTTTTGAATATGTTTCCATGTAAAATGTAGTTAGGGGTGGGGGATTTTCTTCAAAATCTTCATGTCGCATTCTTGGAAGATAACAAACTTAAATACCAAGTTTTGTATTTAAAGGTCTTTTCGTTTTTGAGCTATAATGTCCACATGCGCACACACATACACACACAGACCTGTTTCTGAAAATGCTTTTTACTTTCTCTATGCGTACTATGTACATAGTGTATAGAGAAAGTATTGTAATGCACCCAAAATTCGATACCGAGATTTCACCGGAAATACATGTTTTGGGTCCCCCTGAATCCAAAAAAAAGCATTTTTGGAAAAAGATCCGTGTGTGTGTGTGTGTGTGTCTGTATGTCCGTGGATAGCATAGCTCAAAAACGAAAAGACCGTTGAACACCAAACTTGGTATTTAAGTTTGGTATCTTCCAAGTATGCGACACGAACATTTTCAAGAAAACCCCCCCACCCCTAACTACCCTTTACATGGATCTTTTTTCGAGCATTTTGATTTTCTTAAAAATGGCTGTAACGATTTTGTTTAAAGTACCTTATACTAAAGATATTTACCTGACAAATAAAATGTATATCTTCAATTTTCTGGAAATAGCCACTGAAGACTACTTTATTCTAGATGAATTTCATGGACTTTTGCATAACTGCTAAACCGTAAGAATGGGCAAAAACTTAACACAAAAAACATGTAGAGCAGTTTAAAACACACAATTTATGCTATATACATTTTTTTCGTGGAGTTGATCGTTTTTGACATATTCGTTGTTTTTGTTTTCAGCCATGAAAAACTTATACCTTTCTCATACAGGAATTTGTCAACTCCTGTCCATACAAACAAAGAAACTTCAGTCACATAGCAACCAGCTTTTGATTATTCGTTTAGCCTATAGTACGCCCTTATTTCCCCTTTGCTTACATGGAAGCAAGTAATAAGACTGTTTGTGCTAATTTTTTCTCGATTAACATGAAGTAAATAGAAGCATAAGCTTTTTAACAATAATTTGTTACAGAGAGGTGGAGAAAGTCATGTGAATGGAACACATCAGATTTTTTTAGATTTAGGGGGCCTAAAACATGTATTTCCGGTGAAATCTTGACATCGAATTTTTGGGTGGAATACAATACTTCTCTATCCCTATGTAGATTGTACATACGGGGCTAGAGAAAGTAAAAAGTTATGCTTCTATCTATTTCAATCTAATTGAGATAAACATTAGCAAAAATACTTTCTTGTAAATAAAAAGGATATAATGGAATACACTAGACTTAAGATGGTCAGATGTTTTAAAAGCTGGTCGAAATACATTTGCTGGCCTTGCCTGGAGTTGACAAATTCCTGTATGTAAAATGTTTAATTATTTTAAAACTTATAGCCAATAACAAAAATGCTCAACTTCACAAAAAAGTTGTATATGATATAGATTGTGTGTTTCAACGTTATCTGCAGTTTTGTGTACTAAATGTTAATCTATCTCTTACGGTTTACCAGTTATGCAACATTCATTCAGAATGAAGAGGTTTTCAGAGACTATTCCCAGAAAATTCAAGATAAATACCTTATTTGTTTTGTACCGTATTTTAATCAACACCGTCTTAGGCATTTTCAGAAAATCCAAATGCTCGAATTTATTTCCGTTTAAAGGGTGGTTTGGGATAAGGGACTTTTCTCAAAGAAAATTTTATGACAAACGAAATGTATATCTTGAATTATCTGGCAGCAGGTTCTGAAGACCTTTTCATTTTGCATACCTTTTGTATAACTGGCAAAAAGTTAGAAATATACATTTAAAACACACAATTTATGTCATATAACTTTTTTTTGTAGAGTTAGTGGTTTCCGAGATTTTATGAATTTATGGTATCAATTTTAAGCCACATAAAATTTTCTCGAATTTCCTTCTCGTTTCGCGTTTGTTTACTCCTGACAAGCAAGAGATTGGAATTCCAGTTGTTTCACACAGCGGTTGGCTTTTAAATGACGAGACTATCGCTTTAGCCTGTGCATTTTCTTATTTACCTTATATTTATAAGGACTCAAGTAATAAAACTATTTCTGTTAATGTTTATCTAAATTACCATGAAGTAGATAGAAGAATAAGCCTTTTAACAATAATTTGATGCAGAGTTTTTCTTTTGTTTTTGTGGAATTAACAGTTAATGATTTTGCTGTTTATTTCCGTTTCCAATATTTGTCTAAAAGTAAATCTGTTGTTTTCCGTCTCTACTCGATACCGAAATTTCACCGGTAACATAACGTAGGCTTTCACGAATCAAAAACAGCTGATGTGTTACACTCACATGACTTTCTCTTACTGTTCTACAAACTTCATACATAAGATTGTTCTTCTTTGTGCACCTTGCTAATCGAGCTACTCATTAGCACAATGTTCTTATTATTTAGTTCCGGATAAATAGGAAGAAAATATGGGAATACACTTGGCTAAACCAATAGTCAAATGTTTTAAAAGCTGTCCTTATGCGATTGTCATTACAAATCGATTCTTTTCTTGGCCAGGAGTAGAACCAGGAGTAGAACAAAAGAAAAGTATAAGTACTTCACAACTAAAACTAATAACAATGAATACCTCGAAAATGTAAGCTCCACGAGAAAAATGTATATGGCATAACTTGTGTATTTTAACAGGACCTAATTTTTTTGTACAGTACGTTTTTGTCTATCTCTTACGGTTTACTAGTTATGCCAAATTAAGCAAAATTCAATCAGATTAACAGGTCTTCAGAAGCTATTCCCAGAAAATTCAAGATATGCATTTTATTTGCTAGGTAAATACCTTTAATATATGATATATTAATCAAAATCGTTAGAGCCATTTTTAAGAAAATCAAAATTTTCCAAAAAAGTTCCATATAAAGGGTAGCTTGGGGTGGGGGGATTTTTCTCAAAATCTTCGTGTCGCATCCCTGGAAGATACTAAACTTAAATACCAAGTTTTTACCGACTATTCGTTTTTGAGTTATCGTGTTCACAGACACAAAAACGAAAATTCGGTAAAATACCAAACTTGGTATTTCAGTTTGTTATCCTTCAGGGATGCGACACGAAGATTTTGAGGAAAATACCCCCACCCCAAACTACCCTTTACATGGAACTTTTTTCGAAAATTTTGATTTTCTAAGAAATGGCTCTAACGATTTTGATTAAAATATCGTATATAAAAATATTTACCCGACAAATAAAATATATATTTTGAATTTTCGGGGAATAGCATCTGAAGACTAGTTTATTCTGAATGAATTTTCCAGAATTTTGTATAACTGCTAAACCTTAAGAGATAGACAAAAACTTACCGCACATAAAATGTAGAGCACATTAAAACACACAATTTATGTTTTATACATTTTTTCTTGGTGTTGATCGTTTTTTAGATATTCCTTGTTTTTGTTTTCAGGGTCGAAAATCTTAACTTTTCGCATACACGAATTTGTCGAATCATGTCCATACAAACAAAGGAACTTTAGTCACATAGTCATCAGCTTTTGACTATCGCTTTAACCTATGCTACTCCCTAATTTCCTTTCTACTTACCAGGAAGAAAGTAATAAGAATATTTTGCTAATTTTTATAGATCAGCATGAAGTAAATAGAAGCATAAGCTTTTTAAGAATAATCTGTTGCAGGGATATAGAGAAAGTCATGTGAATGGTGCACATCAGATTTTTTTACTTTCTCTTCATGCACTATGTATAAGGTATATAGAGAAGATATTGTATTGCAATCAGACATTCGATACAGATGTTTCACCGTAAATACATGTTTTGGGTCCCCTAAATTAAAAAAAGTGTTTTTAGAAAAAGGTCCGTGTTTGTGCGTGTGTGTGTCTGTGGGTAGCATAGCTCAAAAACGAATAATCCATTAAATATCAAATTTGGTACTTAATTATAGTATCTTTCAAGGATGCGACTTGAAGATTTTCACGAAAATCCCCCATTCTTACTACACTTTATATGTAACTTCTTTAGATAATTTTGATTTTCTCAAAAAGGCTCCAACGATTTTGATTAAAATATCGTATATTAAACATATTTACCTGACAAATGAAATGTATTTCTTCAATTTTCTGGGAATAGCCTCTGAAGACCACTTTATTTTGGATGAATTTTATGGAAGTATGCATAACTGGTAAACCGTAAGAGATAGACAAAAACTTACAACACAAAAAATGTAGAGCACATTAAAACACATATTTTATGTTATATAATTTTATTGCGATTGTTTTAGATAATTTTAGATAATTTTAGGGGATCCTTGTTATTTGTTTCAGCTTTAAAATACATACTTATACTTTTCTCATACGGGAATTTGTCAACTCCTGTCCATATAAACAAAGAAATTTCAGTCACATAGCAACCAGCCTTTGTGTAACATTTTAGCGTAGTGTATTCCCTTATTTCCCTTCTACTTACAAGGAAGCAAGTAATAAGATGTTTATCTGATTAGCATGATGTAGAAACTGCTACTAATAATTTGTTACAGAGATATAGAGCAATTCATCAGAATGAAACACAGCATAGTGGCAAAAAGACATTTGATAGGTTAGTTTTGTTACATTTTATGTCAATCAGATCTGGCTATTATTATTACACCCAGGGCCGTATTTACGGCAGGGCAAACCGGGCAACTGCCCGGGCAAAATTAGGGACGGCAAAATTACTGGAAATCTTCACAAGAAAACAACAACAAAAAACATCGACATGAAACGTCAAGTTCATCTAAATTTGCCGCTCGCAGAGAAATATTAACTGACGCATGTTGGCTATGCTGATTAGTTTGCACGCTACGCGCACGCAGCAGAGACAAAGCGAAATGCATTCCAATAGTGAGAATGGATTAACACACGCAAGAAATTGTAAGATCAAGAAGTGTGTCTTGTTATTCATTTTGTATATAATGTTATCTGTTTATACTTAAAGTTTAATAGGCTCACTTAGGATGTTTGACTCTCATACTTAAGTATCCAAACTAGTGAAACCATTCTCTAAGCTCTGATATTTTAAGTAATATATCATTTATTGCAAGTTGGGGGGCAGCACATGTTTTTTCTTTGCCCAGGGGCTTCAGAGGTCCTAAATTCGGACCTGATTACACCCCAAAGTCTGCGCCCCACAATAACACTGGAGACATGAAGCGAGGGAAGTTCTCGACTCCACTACAAGAGGACACTTTTGATGCGCAAACTCTGATGAAGAAAGGTTTAGCGGGGGAAGTAAAAATAACTTAAAGCTAATGAGCTCATTCACGTCTCCCAACTCCAGAGAACGTAGCAATTTAATCGTTAACAGATGCATAGAGACTCAACAAAAATACAAGGGGAAACTTAAACTCTCGTTTAAAAATCTGATGTGTTCCATTCACGTGACTTTCTCTACATCTCTGCAACAAATTATTGCTAGAAAGCTTATGCTTCTATTTGCTTCATGCTAATCGAGAAAAAATTAGTAGAAATAATCTTACAGTTAAATACCAAACTTGGTATCTTTTAATGGTGCTACGCGATCTCTTCCACACAAACTACCCTTTACATGAAACAATTTTTGAAAATTGTTTTTGTAAAAAATGACTCAACGATTTTCATTAAAATAGCATTTATTGAAGATATCTACAACATAAACCATTGATTTTTCTGGGAATATCCCCGGAAGACGTGTTTATTCTGGATGACCTTTTCTGAATTTTGTGTGACTGGTGAACAGTAAGAGATAGATGACCGTTTTCGAGATATCCCTTGTTATTGGTTTCATTTACTTAAAACTTTTCTTATACGGGAGCTTGTTAACTCCTGGCCACGCAAAGAAACGGATTTCAATCCCATAGCAACCAGCGTTTAAAAATGTTGACGGTCGCTTTAGTCTAATGTATTCCCTTATTTCCCTTCTACTTTTAAAGGATCTAAGTAATAACACAGTTTTTGTTAATGTTTATCTCGATTAGCATGAACAGATACAAACATAAGTTTTTTTATCAATAATTTGTTACACAGATGTAGAGAAAGTCCCGTGAATGGAACGCATCAGAACTGTTTAATAAAATTCGGCATAAAATTTATTTTTGTTACTGGGGAGTTCAAAACATGTAGTTTTGGTGAAATACCAATTCTGATTTCTTTGTTCAATATACAATAGTTTTTCTACTTCATTTAGGTGAGTAAAGAACGATAATGCATAATAAACTTTTACGTCTGTAACAGAAGGTCTGTTTATCATGGGGATAAGAAGTTATCTGTTAGATAAATTCCCCCTCCAAACAAACACGATTATTGTAAAAGCAGATGAAGTGGCGGAGGCTTGAAAGCGTTCCTGTGCTGTGACGCTTCGCTTTTGTCTCTCCCACACACACACACACAGAGCAGGAAATGCCTCCCTATTGCGTATTCACCCACCGTTTTCGTATTTCAATTAATAATTAATTTGTAATTAGAATGTTATTCATGGGGAGCGAGTGACAAGGGTACTGCAATCAGGCGACGCGTCGCTTTTTATCTTAGATCTGTATCGTCTTGTCAAACACACTGCTACCAACTGCTTTTATCCTCAACACTATAAACTCCAGGTTTATAAGCAATTGTTTTTATTACTTCCTCTAGCACATATCACAACATATACAATACATAGCAAAAGCATTGTATTCCACCCAAATTTCGATAACGAGATTTAACCGGAAAAAATGCTAATCGAGAAAAAAATAGCAGAAATACTCTTATTACTTGCTTCCTTGTAAGTAGAAGTGAAATTAGGGAGTAGCATAGGTTAAAGTGATAGTCAAAATCTGGTTGCTATGTGATTGAAGTTCTTTTGTTTGTATGAACACGAGTTGACAGGTATTTTAAAGGAATATGTCAAAAACAATCAACTCACGAATAAAAATTTATATAAGATAAATTGTGTGTTTCAACCAGCTGTACGTTTGCTGTTATGCAAAATTCCGTAAATTGATCTAGAATAAAGTAGTCTTTAGAGGATATTCCCAGAAAACTCAAGACATTTTGTTTGTCAGGTAAATATGTTTAATATACGATTTTTTAATCAAAATCGTTAGAGCCATTTTTGAGAAAATCAAAATTTTCGAAAATGTTTCCATTTAAAGGGTAGTTTATTTTGTTTTTGGTTGTCTTTTTTTTTGTTTTGTTTTGCATATGTTGGTGTCGCATCCTTGTAAGATATTGAAGTTAAATATTAGGTTTAGTATTTAACGGAGTTTTTCGTTTCTGAGATATCATGTTCATAGCAAGACATACGGACCTTATTCTATCGAAATTTTAGTGAAATGCAATACCTTCTCTACACACTTCATACATAGTACGTGTAGAGAAAGTAACAAGAAGTATTGCTGCTCAGGGAATGGGAATCAATTTTTCTCGATTTTGTATCGCTACAGAAAAGAACGCAACGTTCAAGCGTTCATCTCTTGTTTCTGACGACTACATTTCATGACAAATGACGATCGACTGTTTATAATATGGTAGCGTTAGCATTGTGCGGTAAGTTTATTAGTGTTGTTCCCATGGTAACGTGTAGAAAACGTTTCTCTTTTATGCGAGTGTTAAACTGTAGTGTTATTCCTTGCAATGAAAGTGCTGGACGTAAGGACAGAGGTAAGTTTTATATTTCAAAAACTGCTTTCTTGTGTTCCGCTAGAAGCTTCTAGAATAGCGTGTATTGTGTTAGTGTGCCAAGGTCACTTTAACAGCAGTGTGAACCGAGGAAAACGAACACTTTAACTTTAGAACGGATTTATGAATTTTCTATAGCTAGTTCTATTTGGTGTATGTTTCGAAGTGGTTGGTTCAATCACCCATGTTTAAAAATTTGCTAATTTGTCGGAAGGGTGAAGCTGTACGAGGGTTGCATCACACATACGGACACATGCGCGGACCCCCCCCCTCGACACACACACACACACTCACACAGCAGGAAGTTTTAAGTGATTTTTACTGGTGATCCATATTTGAAAGTGTTGACAACATTAGGTTATTCAGATGTTAAAGTCGCCAGATTGCTTAAGTTTTGTCTACTTCTTGGGATCATTGGTGTTTTAGTTTCACAGATTCCTCGGCTACGCTTTGCGATTTAGGGCACTCCATATTGGAGTACGCCTTGCGGCTTAGGGCCCTGAACGTTTATAATAGACCAGTAAGTAACTACAAAGCGGTTCTAATAACAAAAGTATTGAAGTAATGCCAAATATCGTATACTAATAATGCCGGAAAGAGAGACATTACGTGCATTACTAGATAACCCCAAGGATATCAGTGCTCCAGAAGATATCAACCAATCAATTTATTGTCTGAGAGCTTGTACATTGTCAATTACATAAAATGGAAAGTAATAACATTTAAAACACAATACCCAGAGCCAGTAATACTTGGTGCATTAAAATATCCATTAGCATCATATAGACACAGATCTAATAAAATATCTTAACTGCCATGTTTCCAGCACTGCAATACGTGGGTACTTTTGTTGTTTCGTCATTAGAGCCACTTTGATGTTACTTAGTCGTGTAAGGCCGCTACTGCGGAACGACGACAGGGTGTAGCCGAGGGATCTGTGAAGCTAAAACCCCAATGATCCCAAGAATTTCGGCAATCTGGCGACTTTCACATCTGAATAACTTAATGTTGTCAACTGTCGCAGTACGTTAGTCAATTTTACAGCAAAGGCATTAAAACTGTTTTCAGTTGTTACATTTCTGCTCAAGTTAATCCTTAACTGTAGGTTATTTCTGGTGTAACATTCATGAGTAGCATTATTGGTAACTATGTGTCAATATTATATTTTACATGAAGCAAACTTATAAGGAATCAACTGTAAGAATTCCTGCAACGAACTCTAATATCTAATTGTTCTTCCCAGTGATATGAGCCCAAGCTCTGATTACGTCATTCCAGGACTGATCACGTGATATGGTCATACGATATTTTGAGTTGGCCATGATGTGCACATGAGAAAGTGAATACCAGCTGAGTTATTTTCCATTTATTGCACTTTGCCAGAGTATTAGAGAGTTATTCACTAAACACAGAGGATAAGATAAAAAAGGATACTTGTTCAAGTGTAAATATGAACCTAAGGAAAGCAGCTCAGCTCTTGTATCAGCGAAATGTTAACATCAGCTAAAGTTGAATGCGTCTTGTGTTTTCTGTTTTTGCTTTCTCTACGTACTATGTACATAGTATAGCGAAAGTATTGCACTCC
The DNA here is from genome assembly GCA_030762935.1 of Hymenopus coronatus. NCBI lineage: Eukaryota > Metazoa > Arthropoda > Insecta > Mantodea > Hymenopodidae > Hymenopus > Hymenopus coronatus. Next base: position 3,874,186 of record CM060882.1, on the reverse strand, counting down.
ACCAAAAAATTCGATACCGAGATTTCACCGGAAATATATGTTTTAGGGTGCCCTGTATCTAAAAAAAGCATTTTCAGAAAAAGGTCCGTGTTTGTGTGTGTCCGTGTGTCTGTGAACACGATAACTCAAAAACGAAAATTCGGTAAAATACTAAACTTGGTATTTCAGTTTAGTATCCTCCAGGGATGCGACACGAAGATTTTGAGAAAAATCCCCCCACCCCAAACTAACCTTTACATGGAACTTTACATGGATATTTATCTGACAAATAAAATGTATATCTTGAATTTTCTGGGAATAGCTTCTAAAGACCTGTTTATTCTGGATGAATTTTGCTTAATTTGGTATAACTAGTAAACCGTAAGAGATAGAAAAAAACTTAATCTACAAAAAATGTAGGTCTTGTTAAAATACACAAATTATGCCATATACATTTTTTCGTAGAGCTTACCATTTTCGTGGTATTCATTGGTATTAGTTTCAGTTGTGAAGTACTTATACTTAAGACGGGAGTGTCCGTTTTTCTTTTCTTCTACTCCTGGCAAAGAAAAAAATCGTTTTATAATGACAATCGCATAATGACAGCTTTTAAAACACTTGACTATGGGTTTATCCTAGTGTATTCCCTAATTTTCTTCCTACTTATAAGGAACTAAGTAATAAGAACATTGTGCTAATGAGTACCTCGATTAGCAAGGTGGAGAAAGAAGAATAATCTTATGTAAGAAGTTTGTAGAACCGCTAGAGAAAGTCATGTGAGTGTAACACATCAGATTTTTTCCCTTATTTCCCTTCTATTTTGGAACCAAGGATAAAGCTATACGATGGTTCCACCACATGCGCGCGCACGCACACACACAAGCGGTCTTACGACTGTTACTGGCGATCCATACTTGAAAGTGTTGCAAACATTAAGTTGTTCACATGTGAAAGTTGGCAGATTGCCGAAATGTTGACTTCTTCTTGGGATCATCGGGGTTTTAGGTTCACATATGCCTCGGCTATTCCCTGTAGCGACTTTCGGCCGCCACTGCTACACTCCTCAACTTATAAAAAGTATCCCTCGGCTACGCTTTGCCACTTAGGGCCCTCCACGTTGGGCTACGCTTTGCCACTTAGGGCCCTCCACGTTGGGCTACGTTTTTCCACTTAGGGCCCTCCACGTTGGGCTACGCTTTGCCACTTAGGGCCCTCCACGTTGGGCTACGCTTTGCCACTTAGGGCCCTCCACGTTGGGCTACGCTTTGCCACTTAAGGCCCTCCATGTTGGGCCACGCTTTGCCACTTAGGGCCCTCCACGTTGGGCTACGCTTTGCCACTTAGGGCCCTCCACGTTGGGCTACGCTTTGCAGCTTAGGGCCCTCCACGTTGGGCTACGCTTTGCCACTTAGGGCCCTCCACGTTGGGCTACGCTTTGCCACTTAGGGCCCTCCACGTTGGGCTACGCTTTGCAGCTTAGGGCCCTCCATGTTGGGCTACGCTTTGCCACTTAGGGCCCTCCATGTTGGGCTACGCTTTGCCACTTAGGGCCCTCCATGTTGGGCTACGCTTTGCCACTTAGGGCCCTCCACGTTGGGCTACGCTTTGCACTTAGGGCCCTCCATGTTGGGCTACGCTTTGCCACTTAGGGCCCTCCATGTTGGGCTACGCTTTGCCACTTAGGACCCTCCATGTTGGGCTACGCTTTGCCACTTAGGGCCCTCCATGTTGGGCTACGCTTTGCAGCTTAGGGCCCTCCACGTTGGGTTACGCTTTGCAGCTTAGGGCCCTCCACGTTGGGCTACGCTTTGCCACTTAGAACCCTCCACGTTGGGCTACGCTTTGCCACTTAGGGCCCTCCATGTTGGGCTACGCTTTGCCACTTAGGACCCTCCATGTTGGGCTACGCTTTGCCACTTAGGGCCCTCCATGTTGGGCTACGCTTTGCAGCTTAGGGCCCTCCACGTTGGGCTACGCTTTGCAGCTTAGGGCCCTCCACGTTGGGCTACGCTTTGCCACTTAGGACCCTCCACGTTGGACTACGCTTTGCCACTTAGGGCCCTCCACGTTGGGCTACGCTTTGCAGCTTAGGGCCCTCCACGTTGGGCTACGCTTTGCCACTTAGGACCCTCCACGTTGGGCTACGCTTTGCCACTTAGGGCCCTCCACGTTGGGCTACGCTTTGCAGCTTAGGGCCCTAAGTGTTTATAACAGACCAGTAAGTAACTACAATGCGGCTCTAATGGAAGAATAAGATTTTTAACAATACTTTATTCTAAATATGTAGAAAAAGTCATGTGAATGAAACACGTCAGATTTTTTGAAGAAAGAAAGAGGCGAGCGGAGGCCGTTATGCTGTAGCGAACGACGGAGTCCAGTGGTTTCTTGAATTCATGAGGTTATGTTATGTGCCGAATCGAAATAAGGGGTAACATCAGATGTGTTACCATGAGGGGCCTAGATAACTTCAAGTATTTTAAATCTGAAGCAAATAACGAGAAATGTCTCAGAAATGGTCAATTCCACGAAAAGATGAAACTGTGTGTTATAATGTGATCTACATTTTTGGTGCAGTAAGTTTCTGTCTATCTATTAAGGCTTGCCAGTTGCGCAAAATTCAGAAAAATTCATACATAATAAACGGGTCTTCAGAGGCTATTCCCAGAAAATGCAAAATATATAATTCATTTGTCATGTAAATGTTTCAAATATAAGAGACTTTAATGAAAATTTTTAAAGCTACTTTTGAGAAAAATAAAAATTTCAAATTTAATTCCAAGTAAAGGGTAGTTTGGGGTGGAGGGATTTTCTTAAATATTTTAGAGTCGCATCCTTGGAATATACTAAGCTCAAACACCAAGTTTGGTATTTAACGGTCTTTTTGTTTTGAGCTATGCTCTCCACAGACACAAACACGGGTTCCTTTCTAAGAAACTGATTGTTCCATTCACGTGGCTTTCTCTATATCTCTGCAGCAAATTCTTGTTAAAAAGTTTATGCTTCTATTTACTGCATGTTAATCCAGAAAAAAATTAGCAGAAATAGTCTTATTGCTTGCTTCATTGTAAGTAGAAGCAAAATAAAGGAGTACTATAGCTTAAAGTGATAGTCAAAAGCTGGTTGCTATGTGGATGAGGTTCCTTTGTTTGTATGGACACGAGTTGACAAATTCCTGTAAGAGAAAAGTATGTTTTTCAAAGCTGAAACCAAAAGCAACGAATACCTCAAAAACGATCAACTCCACGAAAAAAAGAAAATATATAACATAAATTGGGTATTTTAATGTGCTTTACAATTTTATATGGTAAGTTTTTGTCCAACTCTTACGCTTTAGCAGTTATTCAAAATTCCGTAAAATCATTCAGAGGCTATTTCCAGAAAATTCAAGACATACATATTATTTGTTAGGTTAATATCTTTAATATACGATATTTTAATCCAAATTGTTAGAGCAATTTAGAGAAAATCAACATTTTCGACAAAAGTTCCATGTAAGGGGTAGTTGGGTGTGGTGAGATTTTCTTGAATATCTTCGTGTCGCATCTTTGCAAGATACTAAACTTGACTACAAAGTACTGTCTTTTCGTTTTTGAGCTATGCTGTCCACAGACACACACAGATACACACAAACATACAGATATACACACAAGCATACATATATACACACAAGCATACAGATATACACACAAGCATACAGATATACACACATGCATACAGATATACACACATGCATACAGATATACACACAAGCATACAGATATACACACAAGCATATATATATACACACAAGCATACAGATATACACACAAGCATACAGATATACACACAAGCATACAGATATACACACACATGCATACAGATATACACACAAGCATACAGATATACACACATGCATACAGATATACACACATGCATACAGATATACACACATGCATACAGATATACACACATGCATACAGAAATACACACACAGACACACACAGATATACACACAAGCATACAGATATACACACACAAGCATACAGATATACACACATGCATACAGATATACACACATGCATACAGAAATACACACACAGACACACACAGATATACACACAAGCATACAGATATACACACACAAGCATACAGATATACACACATGCATACAGATATACACACATGCATACAGAAATACACACACAGACACACACAGATATACACACAAGCATACAGATATACACACATGCATACAGATATACACACATGCATACAGATATACACACACATGCATACAGATATACACACATGCATACAGATATACACACATGCATACAGATATACACACATGCATACAGATATATACACACAAGCATACAGATATACACACATGCATACAGATATACACACATGCATACAGATATACACACATGCATACAGATATACACACATGCATACAGATATACACACATGCATACAGAAATACACACACAGACACACACAGATATACACACAAGCATACAGATATACACACACAAGCATACAGATATACACACACAAGCATACAGATATACACACACAGACACACACAGATATACACACACAAGCATACAGATATACACACACAAGCATACAGATATACACACATAAGCATACAGATATACACACACAAGCATACAGATATATACACACAAGCATACAGATATACACACACAAGCATACAGATATACACACATGCATACAGATATACACACACAGATACATACAGATATACACACACAAGCATACAGATATACACACACAAGCATACAGATATACACACACAAGCATACAGATATACACACACAAGCATACAGATATACACACAAGCATACAGATATACACACAAGCATACAGATATACACACACATGGATACAGATATACACACATGCATACAGATATACACACATGCATACAGATATACACACAAGCATACAGATATACACACACATGCATACATATATACACACATGCACACAGATATACAAACACAAGCATACAGATATACACACACATGCATACATATATACACACACAAGCATACAGATATACAAACACAAGCATACAGATATACACACACATGCATACAGATATACACACACAAGCATACAGATATGTATGTATGTATTTATTTCTCTGTAAGTGGGTATCACCCAGTGGCAGTGTTATATATGTATACAAGATATATAATCAATAAATCACAGCTGCCAGTTTATGACTTTGTAAGCTAGATATAATAGTTATTTACACAAATATGAAAACATTCATTTTTCTCTCAATTCAGATTAATTAATTTCATAATTAGAATCACCAACCAATTTAACATTTGTATTTACAACAATATGAAATCACAAGCATTTCATTTAAGAATATTTACAAAAAGTATCCAACATTAAAATCAAGATTTTTCCTAAATTTCTTCAGAGACAGGGGACAACCCCGAAAGGCTGCTCCAGGCAATTCATTCCAGTCTTTTATGGTTCTATTTACAAAGGAGAACTTTCCCGCGTCAGTTCTGTATCTTCTACCCTTAATTTTGAACGGATGATCGTTTCGTGCATAGTAAGTTGGGTTTTTCATGTACACACATGCATACAGATATACACACACAAGCACACTTTTTCAGAGTACGTGTAGAGAAAGTGAAAGCGCTTCTTTTGGAACCAGAAAGTCTATATGCGACGAAATCTCTGTATTGAATTTTTGGGTGGAATACAAAACCCCAATGCCCCCCTGGATAGTGTGGTGGTAGCATGTCTGCATCACATTCAACAGGTCGCGCGTTCGAATCTCGCTTAGTGTGAGTTACGCGAAAATGGTTATTTTCTGGGTTTTCCCTTATCCTGAGAAGATGAATGTCGAGTAACTTAAAGCTCCATGGACCGCGAGATCATTTGAGTACCATTTCAACAGTTTCATTCGTCGTCCAAAATGACCAACCAGGATAAAGGACGTTAAGCTACCAAAAAACTACTATAGATATATAATGCGTGTTGTGAAAGCAGTATGAATCCAAAGTAATACATTGAAATTGTAAGTGGTAACCTCCAACCCCGGACCATGTACATAACTGCAGGTTGCATATTCTCAGAATTGAGCACAGCCTGGATGATGATGCATTGCTATGGAATGTTCGCAATAAACAGGGAGCGCTGTCAAGTTCTTCCCTCCGAATAGTTGCCATGGAGACGCTCAAGAAGCTGAATGTCGCTTTCAATAGACGTAAATAGCTCGCGTCGATAGCTTACTGCCCATCTATTTTAAGATTCCATGCACTTTTACCTTCTCTGTAGTAAAAAATCTGATTAGTTCCATTCACATGACTTCCTCTACATCTCTATAACAAATTATTGTTAAAAAGTTTATTCTTCTATATGGTTTATAGAATCAAGAAACATTAGCAAAAATAGTCATATTACTTGCTTCGTTGTAAGGAGAAGGAGAATAAGGAAACACACCAAGCTAAAATGATAGTCACGTGTTATAAAATGTGGCCCGGATTTGACAAGTTCCTGTATGAGAAAAGTATTTTTAAACTGAAACCAATAACAAGAAATATTTCAAACTGTCAAGTCCAGAAAACACGTAACACATAAATTGTGTGTTTTAAGCAAGTCCACGTTTTTTGTGTAGTTAGTTATTTCTCTTTCTTACGGTTTACCAGATATGCAACCTTCTTCCTATTTAAAGTACTCTTCAGAGGCTGTTCTCCGAATATTCAAAATATACATTTTATTTGTCATGTAAATATGTTTAATATAACAGATTTTAATCAAAATCCTTTTTTCAGAAAAACAACATTTTCGAAATTGTTTTTCATTTAAAGGGTAGTTGAGGTAGGGAATATTCTTGAAAAATCTTCGTGATCTATCCTTGGAAGATGCTTAAGTTAGAAATAAAGTTTGATATTTAACGTAATTTTCGTTTCTGAGCTATGCAACCCACACACAGGGACATTTTTACTTTCTCTATAGGTACTATGTACATAGTGTATAGAGAAGCTACTGCACTCCACCCAAAAATTCCATGGCGAGATTTCACCGGAAATACATGTTTTAGGGTCCCCTGTAACCAAAAAAAGGTGCGTGTGTGTCTGTGAACACGGTTACTCAAAAACGAAAAATCAGTAAAATACCAAACTTTGTATTTAAGTTTAGTATAATCCACGGATGCGACACCAAGATTTTGAGAAAAATCCCACACCCCAACTACCCTTTACATGGAACTTTTTTCGAAATTTTTGAATTTCTTAAAAATGGCTCTAACGATTTTGATTAAAAGATCGTATATTAAAGATATTTACCTGACAAATAAAATGCATATCTTGAATTTTCTGGGAAGAGCCTCTGATGACTACTTTATTCTGAATAAACTTTACGGAAAATTAAAACCCAAAAAATGTAGAGCACATTAAAATACACAATTTATGTTGTATACATTTTTTTCGTAGAGTTGATCGTTTCTAAGATATTCCTTTATTTTGGTTTAAGCTTTAAAAAACAACTCCTGTTCGTAGAAACAAATGAACTTCAGTGACATAGTAACCAGCTTTTGACTATCACTTTAACCTGTGGTACTCCCTTATTTCGCAAGTAATAAGACGATTTCTGGTAATTTTGTCTCGATTAGCATGAAGTAAATAGAAGCATTAGCTCTTTAACAATAATTTGTTGCAGAGATGTAGAGAAAGTCATGTGAATGGAACACATCAGATTTTTGGTTTCAGGGGGTTCCAAAACATGTACACCATTTTCGGTATTTAATTTTTGAGTACAATACAATACCTTGTCTATGCAGAATGTTCACAGTACGTGTAGAGAAATTAAAATTGACGAAAGTAAAAACTAACGGGCGATGAAATGAAAAGCTTCGCAATAAACACAAAACATTATAAAAACGAAAAGTGTTTAACTTGTAGCTTTGTTATGGGCCTGCGAAGCGTGGGCAGGTGAAAATTTGATGATAGAGTTTATAACGAGTTGCGGACCGAATAACCTTTATTATTCAAGCTTTTCAAATACAACATTGTGTGCCTTGTGTAAGCAAATTAGTTAGTGCTTTTTAAATATGCGCTATTTTAACTGCGTGTCCACGCCACATCAACTCACTTCTTTTGTACACGTATCATTATTATCAGACAGAAGCGTTTTAACGTGTTACATTCCCAGGAGTTTCTCTACACATTGCAACGAATGTGTATTTAAGTTTGTTAATTGTAGACTGTTTTCTCTTCTCAGGTTCTGGTACACAAGACGCGTTCCGTACTTTGCTTTCCACTACCATAAATAAATAGTGTTAATATTCCTTTGAATGTATTGTGAATCATTCACATAAACACACACAGAATCAAGTTATAACATTTATTTATCACAAGAATACAACATATTTACTCCTTGCTGTTTCGTTGTTAAACCAAAACGATCTTCCTTTTTCTTTACAGCAATTATAAACAGAAATATTTGTGTTGCCGTGCGTTCATTCCAAGGCCGTGTAACGTATGTAAGTTTTAGCAAGGCACAGACGTATAACTGTTTCCATCTCTTTCTATCATTGTTGCGATTGTCTCCAGCCAACAAACTCCTTTACATTTGTATAGAATGAACATAACGGTTTCCAAATATATTAATAACACAAGTAAAACAATTCACACTCTAATTTACAGTTGAATGTATGTTTTTAACCCTTATTCAGCGCAAATAAATTTGAAGTTAATAATGAAATTAAAAAAAAAAATCTGATGTGTTCCATTCACATGACTTTTTCTACATTTCTGCAAAAAATGATTCTATTTACTTTATCTAATCGAGAGCAAATTAACAGAAATAGTGTTATTACTTGCTTCCTTGTAAGTAGAAGCGAAATAAGGGAGTAACGTAGGTTAAAGTGATAGTCAAAAGCTGGTTGTTATGTGACTGAAGTTTCTTTGTTTGTATGGACACAATTTGACAAATTCCTGTATGAGAAAAAATATCTAAAAGACAATCAACTCCTAGAAAAACTGTTTATAACATAAATTGTGTGGTTTAACGTGCTCTATATTTTTTGTGTTTTAAGTTGTCGTCCATCTCTTGCGGTTTAGCAGTAATGCAAAATTCCGTAGAATTGATCCAGAATAAAGTAGTCTTCAGAGGCTATTCCCAGAAAATTCAAGATATATAGTTTATTTGTCAGGTAAATATCTTTAACATACGAAATTTTGATCAAAATCGTTAGAGCCATTTTTAAGAAAATCAAAATTTTCGAAATTTTTTCCATGTAAAGGGTAGCTTGGAGTGGGGCGATTTTTTTGAAAATCTTCGAGTCGCACCTTTAGACGATACCAAACTTGGTATTTAACGTTCTTTTTGTTGTTGAGCTATGCTGCCCACAGACAGACACACACACATGGACATTTTTTAAAAAATGATTTTTTTTGATTCAGGGGGACCCAATTTCCGGTGAAATCTCGGTATCGAGTTTTTTGGTACAATGCAATACCTGCTCTATACACTATGTATATCGTACGTGTAGAGAAAGTAATAATAAGTTTATATCTTGTGGTTAGTACCCTTAACAATATTGTCACAATATTCTTCAACAAACTATTCCGTCTACTTCAGGTTAGTGCAGACAAGCATTTGTGGAAATGCTTTTATTTTAAATATCTCAGTTACTCTAAAGTGCTTTATGCACCGGCTTGGCAATACGGCAGTTTTACTTTCTCTACCCAAAAGTTCAATAACAAGATTTCACCGAAAATGCATATTTTGAGACCCCCTGAGTCCAAAAATGTGATGTGTTCCATTAATATGACTTTCATTACATCTCTGCTACAAATTAATGTTAAAAAGTTTATTCTGCTAATTACTTCACGCTGATCGAGAAAATATCATATTACTTTCTTCCTTCTAAGTAAAAGGGAAATAATAGAATACAAAGTGATACTCATATCTTTTAATAGCTGGTTTCCGTGTGAACGAAATTTCTTTGTTTGTATAGTGAGGAGTTGACAAATTCCTGTATAAGTATTTTAAAACAAAAATGTAATTGGTTGTGCAGTAAGCTTTTGTTTATCTCTTACAGTTCTGCAGATTAAGGAGGTCTTCTCAGAAAAATAAGGATATACGTACATCTTTAATGTAAATCAACAATTTTCAAAGTTTTTCCATGTAAAGTTGGAGGTGGGGTAATTTTCTTGAAAAGCTTCGTGTCGCATCCTTGGAAGATAATGAACTTGAATGAAATGTTCATAGATATAAATACTTTTGTATTTAACGGACTTTTATTTTTTGAACTATGTTGCCCACAGACACGTACTCACACACACAGAGAAACAAACACAATCTTTTTCTAAAATACTTTCTTGGACACAGGGATGTTAAAACATGTATTTCCGGTGAAATCTCGGTATGGAATTTTTGGGTGAAATACAATACCTTCTCTATAATTTAGATGCATAGAAAGTAAAAAACACTCAACAAACTATTTTTAGTAAAACGTATTCTATTTACTTATACTAATCCAGGTGAGTATTTGTATAAATGGCCTATTTCAAATATGTCGGTGAATAAAATAGGAAATGGAATTTGCTGCGGTTACTCCGAAGGTTGGTACGCGGCGGTTTGCGTTTTTAACTTTCTCTACAGGTACTATAGAGCAAGTATCGTATTGCATTCAGAGATTTCACCGCAAATGCATATTTTGAGATCCCTGAATACAAAATAATCTTTTAATAAAATTGTGTATATTGGATTAATTGTTTTTCCACACAAGCCGTGTGTAGGACAGGAGTTGGAAAGGTAGAGTCAGACTGAAAGATTCAATGTCATAGCCGGGATTTGAACCACGCATCTCCCGGTCTCTAGTCATGTGTAGATCAGGAATTGGTTAAGTAGAGTCAGACTGAAAAATTCAATGTCATAGCCGGGATTTGAACCACGCATCTCCCGGTCTCTAGTCATGTGTAGATCAGGAATTGGTTAAGTAGAGTCAGACTGAAAAATTCAATGCAGTAGCCGGGATTTGAACCACGGATCTCCCGGTCTCTAGCCGTGTGTAGGACAGGAGTTGGAAAGGTAGAGTCAGACTGAAAAAAATCCAAACAGGATTACTCTGTACCAAACGCTTTTATTCCGGAAAGTGCTTCAGCACAAAAGTTGCAGTACGGTATTAAATCTCGACCTACACGAGAGGTAGTACCAGACATGCTTAACTATGTTACCGTCGTCATACAAACGAGTTTATGCCAACAAAACTAGCTTTACTATGTACATAGTGTATAGGCTCTGCCCAAAAACTCGATATCGAGATGTCACCGGAAATACATTTTAGGAGCATTTTCAGAAAAAGGTCTGCGTGTGTGTGTGTGAACAGGAGAACTCAAAAACGTGTAGTCGGTAAAACACCAAACTTGGTATTTAGCTTTAGTATCTTCCAGGGCTGCGACACGAAGATTTCGAAAAAAATCCCCCTCACCCCAAACTACCGTTTACATGGAACATTTTTCAAAAGTTTTGATTTTTTAAAAATAACTCTAACGATTTTGATTATGGTGTCATCATATATTAAACATATATACCTGCCAAATAAAATGTATATCTTGAATTTTCTGGGAATAGCCTCTGAAGACTACTTTATTCTGGATAAATTTTACGGAATGTTGCATACTTGCTAAACCGTAAAAAATGGACAAAAACTTACCACACAAAACATATAGAACAATATAAAGGACACAATTTATGTTATATACATTTTTCTCGTGGAGTTGATCGTTTTTGAGTCATTCCTTGTTTTCGATTTCACCTTTAAAAAAGCTGATGTGTGTAATTCGCATGACTTTCTCTATATCACTGCAACAAATTATTCTAGTACTTCATCTAATGGAGCAAAAATTAGCAGAAATAGTCTTAGTACTTGCTTCATTGTTAGTAGAAGCGAAATAAGGGGGTACCATAGGTTAAAGTGATAGACAAAAGCTGGTTGCTCTGCGACTGAAGTTCCTTTGTTTGTATGGACACGAGTTCACAAAGTCCTGTATGAGAAAAGTATAAGTTTTTATAGCTGAAACCAAAAACAAGGAATATCCCAAAAACAATCAACTCCACGAAAAGAATGTATATAACAGAAGTTGTGTGTTTTAAGGTGCTCTACATTTGTTGTGTGGTAAGTTTTTGTTCATGTCTTACGGTTTAGCAGTTATGCAAAATTCCGTAAAATTCACCCAGAATAAAGTAGTCTTCAGAGGCTATTCCCAGAAAACTCAAAAAATACATTTTATTTGTCAGGTAAATATTTTTAATATACGAATTTTAATCAAAATCGTTAGAGCCATTTTTTAGAATATCAAAATTTTCGAAAAAAGTTCCATGTAAATGGTAGTAGGGGGTGAGGAGATTTTTCACAAAATCTTCGTGTCGCATGCCTGGAAGATAATAAACTTAAATCCAAGTTTGGTATTTTACAGACTTTTCGTTTTAGAGTTAACATGTTCACAGACACACGGACACACGGACACACTGACACACGGACACACTGACACACGGACACACGGGCACACGGACGTTTTTCTGAAAATACTTTTTTTGGACACAGGGGACCCTAAAACATATATTTCCGGTGAAATCTCGGTATCGAATTTTTTGGTGGAGTGCAATACCTTCTCTATACACTATGTACATAGCACGTATAGAAAAGTAAAAACTTATACTTTTCTCATACAGGAATTTGTCAACTCATGTTCATACAAAGAAAGTCACATAGCAACCAGCTTATGACTATCACTTTAACCTATGGTACTCCCCTATTTCGCTTCTACTTGCAAGGAAGTAAGTAATAAGACTATTTCTGCTAATTTCTTTTCGATTAGCATGAAGTAAATAGAAGCATAAGCTTTTCAACAGTACTTCCTTGCAGAGAAGTAGAGAAAGGCATGTGAATGGAACACATCAGGTTTTTACTTCTAGCGTGTATATACAATTTATATAGTGGATAGAGAAGGTATTGTAGATATTCCTCTCAAAAATACGATGTCAATATTTCTCTGGAAATAAATGTTTCGAAGTCCACTGTGTCCGAAAAAGCATGTTTAGCAAAAGGTCCGCGTGTTTGTCTAGACAGCTTAACTTGAAAACTAAAAGACCGTTGAAAACCAAATTTGGTATTTGTGTATCTTCCAAAAATGCGACACGAAGATTTAAAAACAGTCCCCCACCACAAACTATCCTTTACTTGGAATAAATTTGAAAATTGTGCTTTTTTTAAAAATGACTCTAGCCATTTTTAATAAAGTGGCTATTTTAAGGATATTACGTCAAAAAGAAAATCATATATTGCATTTTCATAACGGTTAACCCGCAACGGATAGGAAGAAACTTTATGCACAGAAACTCTAGATCATAAATAGAGACATCACTTTTGTCATATACGTTAGAGCTGAGCGTTTCGGAGATTGGTTACAATTTATAACAGGAAGTGACGTTTCGTTTCATCTCTCTTGTTTTACTGTAGGCCATGCAAAGCGAACCAAACCTAGTTGTTTCATATAGCAACCGGTTTTAAAATATGTGACTATCAGTCTAGCCTACTGTATTCCTTTATAAGACAATTTCCGTTAATGTTTTTCTTGATTAGTATGCTACAGGAATAAAATGTTTCTAACGATATTTTACATGTACCTCAGCTCGATATAGTAATGTTAACAAAACAGATCAGATTTTTTGAAAAATTTTCTGAATTTTTTATTATAAATGAAATAGTACTTGAATACTTAGGCACACTAATAGAAAAATTACAAATATTTTGAATAAGATTTACAGTGAGTTAGTTGATTGTCTACCCTGTCATAATTCATGTTATCGTTTTTGAATTATAAAGACTTTTTGGCAACTACCGAATTTCCTTAGAACACAATCCCATAGGAAACCCATAAATTTATATTCTTCGATTATATACTATTAGCACACACAGACCAAATGTTCAGATTTTTACTTTTTCTACACGTATAATGTATCTACATAATGTATAGAGAAGGCATTGCATTCCATCAAAAAATTTCATACCGAGATTTCACCAGAAATACATATTTTAGCACACCCTGAATCTGAAAAAAGCATTTTAGAAAAAAGGTTCCTGTGTGTGTATCTGTGAACACAATAACTCAAAAACGAAATGTCCGTAAAATACCAAAATTGGTATTTAAGTTTCGTATCTTCCAGGGATGGAACACGAAAATTTTGAGAAAAATCCCCCTACCCCAAACTAGCCTTTAATTGGAACATTTTTCGAAATACATATTTTAGGACGCCCTGAATCTCAAAAAATAATTTTTGGAAAAGGTTCCATGTGTGTGTGTATCCAAGAACACGATAACTCAAAAACGAAAGGCGGTAAGATACCAAACTTGGTGTTTTAAGTTTCGTTTCTTCTAGGGATGCCACACGAAGCTTTTGAGAAAAATCCCCCCCCCTACCTTTTACATGGAAAAAAGTTGGTACATTTTGATTTTCCCAACAATGGCTGTAATGATTTTGATTAAAATATGGCAAATAAAATGTATATCTTGAATTTTCTGGGAATGGGCTCTAAAGACCTGTTTATTCTGAATGATTTTGTAAACTGTAAGAGTCAGACAGTAACTTACTAAGTAGATCACAATAAAACACACATATTGTTTTCAGATATAAAATACTTAAACGGAGAAATGTAAACTCCTGGCAACCAGGTTCTAAGAGATTTTACATTTTATTTTCCTTGTACTTGAAGGATGTAGAGAAAGAACACATGAGTGTCTAAATCCATCCACAAATGAATGTAAGCGAGTAATGTTGGCATTGCGTACAATGAAAGGACCAGTTTTAAGTTTGACAGACGAGCTAAAGGACGACTCTGATATCGACGTGTTGTTTGGGATACGACCATCCTGACTCAATTAAGTGCCGCGGTCCGCCTCTCTGCTGCTGCTAGTCTGACGAGCCCAATTGCCCTCTTGATCCCTCGCAAGGAAAAAATTGAGAGCATCGTTTTATGTAGATCAGGAAATGTTCTCTCCTGCACAAGAAAATGCCATTTCCGCACCGTAAACAAGACTTCTCGCTTATTATTCATAACCTGGTTAAATTTCTCTAGCTGTTGCACATGTAAACCATTCTTACAAAACATTACTCTTGTATCTAATCGAGAACAAATCAGCAGAAATAGTCGTATTACTTGTTTCCTTGTAAGTAGAAGCGAAACATGGGAGTACCATAGGTTAAAGTGATAGTCAAAAGCTGGTTGCTGTGTGACTGAAGTTCCTTTGTTTGTATGGACAGGAGTTGACAAATTCCTGTAGGAGAAAGGTTAAGTATTTCAAAGCTGAAAGCAAAATCAAGGAATATCTAAAAAAAAACGATCAACCCCATGGAAAAATGTATATAACATAACTTGTTTGTTTTAATGTGCTCTACATTTTTTGTGTGGTAAGTTTTTGTCCATCACTTACGGTTTAGCAGTTATGCAAAACTCCATAAAATCCACCCAGAAAAAGCAGTCTTCAGAGGCTATTCCCAGAAAATTCAAAATATACATTTTATTTGTCAGGTAAGTATCTTTATAGTATTAGTTAATATACGATATTTTAATCAAAATCGTTAGAGCCATTTTTAAGAAAATCAACATTTTTTAAAAAAAGTTCCATGTAAAGGATAGTTGGGGTGGGGGGATTTTCTTGAAAATCTTCGTGTCGCATCTATGGAAGATACCAATCTTAAATACCAAGTTTGGTATTCTACGGTCTTTCCGTTCTTGAGCTATGCTGTCCACAGACACACACATACGGACCTTTTTGTAAAAATGCTTTTTTTGGATTCATCTAGGCCCAAAAGATTTCCGGTGAAATCTCGGTATCGAATGTTTGGGTGGCGTGCAATACCTTCTCTATACACATAGTACGTGTAGAGAAAGCGATAAGAGTAATCTCCGAGATTAAAATAAAGTTGCAGGACTTCCCTTCACATCGATAGTTGCATGTAATGTGGAGAGAGCCTCGGGCCGCGCCGAGTCGTCGTTACACCTACGCTAGCACCACCGCCGCCGTCACGTTCTATCATCGCATATACCGTACATATCCGTCTCTCTTCTCAGAATGTGAATTTCTGCGCAAATTAAGTAAACACAAAATCATATCCATTGTCGCCGTTACAGTTAAGCCACCGCCACTTACCGTCGCACCAAACTCTTCTCTCCTGCAAACACTCAAAATGTGAACTTCCGCGCAAATTCAAATAAAGTACAATAAATAAGGGACTTCATCAGCTTGATGTTGAAAATGTATAGCAAATCTTTAAATTTCATTTAAAACTTCTTTCTTTTTATATGTTCATGTCCTTTGAACATGCCTTATATAGATAAAATGCTAAATTTCAAAATTAAGTTCTTGTTTTGCATTCGAGTTCGCTTTTTGTTTGGATAAACACGTTCTTAGTCAGAAATCCTACCTTGTCTACCTGCGTACTATGTAGAGAAAGTAAAAAAAAGCTGATGTGTTCCATTCACATGACTTTCTCTACACCTTTGTTACAACTTGCTAAATAGCTTATTCTTCTGTCTACATCCTGTTATTCGAGATAAACATTAGCAGAAAGGGACCTTATTACTTGGTCCCTTGCAATATTCTACCATCTACATCATGCTAATCAAAATAAGCATCAGCAGAATTAGTCCTATTACTAGCTTCCTTGAAGTAGAACAGATATACCAAAATGCTCAGGCTAAAGCGATAGTTTCTCCTTTTAAAGCCCGTCGTTGTGTGAAACAATTCATTTTACTGAACAATACTAAACAAACGAGAACCACCCGGAATATCTCGAAAATGGTTAACTTTATAAAAATAACATATATACTGTGTGTTTTAGTGAGCTCTACATTTCTTGTGCAGTAACTTTTTGTATATCTCTTACGCTTTGCCAGTTATGATAAAGTCATACAGAATGAAGACGTCTTCAGTGGCTATTCCCAGAACATCCAAGATATACATTTGGTTTGCCGTAAAAATATCTTAAATATGCGGTACTTTAATCTAAATCGTTACAGCATTTTTTGAGAAAATCAAAATCTTTGAAAAATAGTTCATATAACGCGTAGTTTGGGGTGGGGGAATTTTCATGAATTCGCATTTTTGGAAGATACCAAACTTAAATACCAAGTTTGGTACTTGTTCTCTTCGTTTTTGGGGTATGTTGTCCACATACAGACATACACACATTTTTCTACAAATGTTTTTTTTAGATTCAGGGGGATCTAAAGCGTGAATTTCCGGTGAAATCTCAGAATGGAGTTTTTGGGTACAATACAATACCTTCTCTATACACTATGTACATATATAGAGAAAGTAAAAATCTTATTTGTAACGAGAGTTACATTTTAACGAAAGAATTACAGTATCACATTTGCTCGTGACGACTTGAAGTATAGAGGCGCTGTAGCAGAATTATAAACAAAACACAGAGAGTTTTGAACGGTAGTTAAAAGTTTGTTTCTGTTTGGTCGTGATAATTGCAAGAAAAAGAGAGAGATAATGACATGTTTTACTGGCAGTTGGGAAATTGCTGTGATGCGGATCAACGTGTATCAATACAACACCATGTGGCAAAGCACTTTTACTTCACATGGAAGAGAAACTTTCGCTATTAAATCGGCCCTGGGCTTGTTTAATACTTTACAGCTGTCATAATGGTACAGGACACGTGTTTCCCTGTGGCCAGAGACAACGCAGGTTTTGGGCCCCCCTGAATTAAAAAAAGGCATTTTTAGAAAAATGTCCGTGTATGTGTCTAGTATAGCTCAGAAACGAAAACAACGCTAAAAACCAAACTTGATATTTAAATTGAGTATCTTCCAAGGATGCGACACGAAGATTTTCAAGAACCCTCCCCATCCCAAATAAACTCTGCATGGAAAAAAATTCCAAAATTTTTATTTTCTCAAAATGGCTGTAACAATTTTGATGAAAATACCGTATGTTTAACATATTTTTATGACAAAAGAAATGTATATTTTGAATTTTCTGGGAATAGCCTTTGAAGACATCTATATTCTGGATGAGTTTGTTTGAATTTTGCATAGCTAGTAAATCATAAGAGAGAAACAAAAACGTACTACACAAAATATGTAGGTTTCGTGATACACACAATCTATTATTCACAGTTTTTCGTATAGTTGACCATTTTTCAGATATTCCTTGTTATTATTTCCAGTCAAAATCTTTTCACCAACGGGAATTTGTCAACTCCTGGCCACGCAAAGGAACGGATTTTAATTTCATAGCAGCAACATTTTAAAACATGTGACTATTATGTGTTACAAGGAAGCAGGTAATAATGTTTATCTCCATTAGCATCAAGCAGCTAGAAGTATAATCTTATTGCACAAGTTTAGAGAAAGCCATGTAAATGAAACACATGACGTTTTTTACCTTCTCTGGCCCCGTATGTGCAATGTGAATAGAGAAGATATTGTATCCCACCCACAAATTTGATACCGAAATACATGTTTTAGAACCCCCTGAATCCAAAACAAAGCGATTTCAGAAAAATGTCCGTGTGTGTGTGTGTGCTCAAAAATGAAAGGACCGTTAAATACCAAACTTGGTATTTAAGTATGGTATCTTCCAAGAATGTGTAGATTTTCAAAAAAGAATCACCCGCCCCTAACTACCCCTTACATGGAAAAATTTTCTAAAATGTTGATTTTCCTTAAAATTGGCTGTAACGATTTTCATTAAAATATAACATATTAAAGGCATTTCTATCACAAATAAACTGTATATGTGGCATTTTCTGAATAAGTGTTTATTCTGCATGAATTTTGCTGAATCTTGCATACCTGGTAAACCTTAAGAGATAGACAAAATACTAACAACACAAAAAAGCATATACGTATTTTTCGTGGAGTTGCCCGTTTTTGGTATATTCCTTGTTTATAATTTTAGTTATAAAATACTTACACGTTTGCTGATAAGGGAATTTTGTCAACTCCTGGCTTTTAGAATCATTTTGGTCTGTGGTACTCCATTATTTTCCTTTGCCTTACAAGGAACTAAGTAATTACCAATTCTATTTACTTGGAGTAAATAGAAGAATAACATTTTTAACAATAATTTAGACAGTGCCATAGAGAAATGATGTGCATGGAACACATGAGGTTTTTTAAGCTAGTGAGTTTAGTTTCTGTAATACGAAGAATACAGACACAAGGAATGTGTTAGTTAAAGAGGATTATCTTTAAAGACAATAGCGCTAATATCTTCCAAGAGTAGAGCATCGCCCATTGTTACCAACTCTTGAGCGGTATCGCTACATGAAAATCCACTTGGATTATAACGTCTCCTTGGTCTGCATTAATAATTATAGAGAGTACCAACATTTCAGTTTATTCTCTCACTTAGACGTGTTAGACAGTGCGTGAGAATTTCTACTACTTATTTACTTTATAAGTAGAAGGAGAATAAGGGAATACACTAAACCGACACTCAAATGTTTCAAAATGTGGTTGCTATGCGATTGAAATCCGTTTCTTTGCGTGACCTGGGGTTGATAAGTTCCCGTATGAGAAAAGTAAATATTTTAAAACTGACATTAATAACAAGGAATACCTGAAAAACGGCCAACTCTACGAAAAAAGTATGATATAAATTGTGTGCTTTAACGTGATCTACATTTTTTGTGTGGTAAGTTTTTGTCTATCTCTTACGGTTTACCAGTTACGCAAAATCCAATAAAAAGCATCCAGAATAAAGAGGTATTTAGAGACTATTCACAGAAAATCCAAGATATACATTTTATTCGGCATCTAAGTATCTTAAATATAAGAATTTTAATCAAAATCGTTTTTGAGGAAACCAAGATTTTGTAAATTTTTTTCATGTAAAGGGTAGTTGGGGGTGGGGAGATTTTCTTGAAAATCTGCGCGTCCCATCCTTGGAGGATATCAAACTTAAATACCAAGTTTGCTATTTAACGGTCTTTTCGTTTTTGAGCAATGCTGTCCACTGACACATACATACGCACATACACACGGACCTTTTTCTAAAAAATGCTAATTTTGGGTTCAGGGAAACCCAAAACATGTATTTTTGGTGAAATCTCGACATCAAAATTTTAGATACAATACAATATCTTCTCTTTACACTATATACTGGGTGTTTCAAAAAGGATATGCGCAATTCGAATGCATATATTTGTTAAACTTTAAGACATACGAATATGAAAGTTTACACATATATGTACGAACCTCTCAAGTTCAGATTACAGATGTTCAATATGTCCTCCACCAGCGGCACGAACAATATCACATCGATATTCAAATTCGGCCCATACTGGGGCAAACATATCCTCCGTCACTGATGTTATGGCAGTACGGATCCGGTTCTGTGGGAGTGGTGACAAATAAACGTTGTCTTTAACGAAACCCCACAGGAAGTAGTCACAAGATGTCAAATCCGGTGACCGTGGAGCCCAGCTGAGACATGCTAAGTCTTCAGCTCCCTGACGACCAATCCAACGGTTCGGTAGCGTTTCATTCAGATATTCGCGCACTCGGTGACTCCAGTGAGGGGGTGCCCCGTCTTGTTGAAAAATAAAGTTGTCTTCGTGCAACCTCACAAATAACCAGTTTTGTAACATAGCGATATATGCTGACTGTTAACCTGTTTCCATCAAAGAAGAGTAGGCGTAAACAGATGTTCAGGATATCGCACAAAACACATTTACCTTGGGGGAATCTCGCACATGTGGGTTCTGTAGGCCCCAAATTCAAACATTGTGTTTGTTTACATGTAAAGTCGCTTCATCACTAAACACTAAGTGTTGTCATTGTCAATAGCATCAAGAATCTCGTCACAAAATGTCACACGTTTTCGTTTGTCATCAGGACGCAGAGCTTGCTATAACTTTTTCGACTTCATAGCCATTTTAAACATATGATGGTTAGTAAGCAACACAGAAGACAACTGACATCTAGCGGCTGTATTCATTTCTCCAATAGCCAAACCGAGGCGCAGCGATCGGTAGTTTGTACAAAATAATACTTTGCAACATTGTATATTCTTTTTTAAACATCCTGTATATAATACGTGTAGAGAACGTACAAACACACGTGCAGTAAGTGAAACAGTAACAACTCGTAGCTTCGTTTACACAACAATGAATTGTAATTAGGGCACTACACACAGAAGTATTTTAAAACTGAAACCAATAACAAGAAATACCTCAAAAATGGTCAGCTCCACGAAAAAATGTGTATGACATAAATTTTGTGTTTTAACGTGATCTACATTTATTATATCGTAATTTTTGTGTATCTTTTACGGTTTATCAGGTACGCGGAATTTAGCATAATTCATCCAGAATACTTTTCAGAGAGTATCCCAGGAAATTCAGGATATACATTTTATGTGTAATGCCAATATTTTTAATATAAGGTATCTTATTCAAAGTGGTTAGTTATTTATGAGAAAATAAAAAATTCCGAAAAATTTTATAAGTAAAGGGTTGTAGGAGTTAGGGGATTTTGGTGAAAATCTTCGTGTGGCATCCTTGGAACATACTGATCTTAAATACACACTCACACTCACACACTCACAAACACTCACACACACTCACACTCACACAAACTCACACAAACTTACGCACACTCACACTCAAACTCACACACCCTCACGCACACTCACACTCACTCATACACATACTCACACACACTCACACACACTCACACACACTCACACTCACACACACGCATACACACGCACACACACTCATACTCACACACACTCACACACACACTCACACTCACACACACTCACACACACTCACACACACTCACACACACTCAAACACACTCCCACACACACTCACACACTCACACACACACTCACTCACACACACTCACACTCACACTCACTCACACTCACACTCACACTCACACACACTCACACTCACCATCACACACACTCACACTCACACACACTCACACTCATACTCACACACGCTCACACTCACACTCAGACTCACACTCACACTCATACACTCACACACTCACACTCACACTCACACACACCCACTCACACTCACTCACACACTCACACACACTCACACACACTCACACACTCACACTCACACACACTCACACACACTCACAAACACACACTCACACACACCCACACTCACACACACTCACACTCACACACACACTCACACACTCACTCACACACTCACACACACTCACACACACACTCACACACACACTCACACACACACACTCACACACACTCACACATACTCACACACACTCACACACACTCACACACTAACACACACTCACTCACACACTCACATACTCACTCACACACTCACACACACACACTCACACACTCACACTCACAAAATCACACACTCGCACACACACACTCACACACCCACACACAGAAACTCACACACACACTAACACACTCACACACATACTCACACACTCACACTCACATTCACACACACTCCCACTCACACACACTCACACTCACACGCTCACACTCACACTCAGACTCACACTCACACACACTCACACTCACATTCACACACACTCACACTCACACACACTCACACTCACACGCTCACACTCACACTCAGACTCACACACACTCACACTCATACTCACACTCATTCACACTCACAAACACACACTCACTCACACACTCACACACACACTCACACACTCACACACACTCACACACACTCACACACTCACACACACACTCACACACTCACTCACACACTCACACACACTCACACACACACTCACACACACACTTACACACACTCACACACTCACACTCTCACACTCACACACTCGCACACACACTCACACACACACTCACACACTCACACACACTCACACACACACTCACACACACACTTACACACACTCACACACTCACACTCTCACACTCACACACTCGCACACACACTCACACACCCACACACAGAAACTCACACACACACTCACACACACACATTCACACATACTCACACACACTCACACACACTCACAAACACACATACTCAAACACACACACTCACACACACACCCTCACACACACCCTCACACACACACACCCTCATACACACACCCTCACACACACACCCTCACACACACACACCCTCATACACACCCTCACACACACACTCACACACACACTCACACATACACACACTCACACACACACTCACACAGTCACTCACACACAGAGATATTTTTCTAAAACTGTTTTTCTTTCGGACCCAGAAACTGTATTCGCTGTGATATTTCGGTGTCGCATTTTGAGATGCAATATAATACTTTCTCTATGAACTATATAAATTTTACATACGGGATAGAAAAAGTAAAAATTAAAGCTTCAGCAGTAATGGTGTACACGCTTATACTATATTGTTTCGCTATCAGTGTACTGATTGTACATGAACACGGATGCTTAAATACAAATCACTAACGTATGTGTAAAGTGAAGGTTCTAAATCTAATATTTCAAGATAGCAGATATTCATATATATTTGTTCAAAACTGTTAACATGATGTAAACAGCGCGCTGACAAGAGTAGCCAGTTTGGGTTATAGATTTCAGTGTTTACTTTTATCATGCGCACTGCATTAGCACAGAGTTGCTAAGCTACGTGCTAATTTGACTTTTCTGCCCTCTGGCTTCATTATACGACAAATGCAGCTCATCCTGATACACGTACGTACAGTTTCAAACGTAAATACATTTTACTGTTTAATTAACACGAAGTTCGTACAAAACATTCTAAATCAAATGTTTTCTTTCACATGAATTTCTCCACTCCATCTTCTGAAACTACTCTTTTAAACTGATGTGGTCCATCCACATGAATTACTCTACATGTTCTACAAACTTCTTAGAAAATATTATTCTTCCATCTACTTCATACTAATCAAGATAAACATTAGCAGAACATGCACTTTGGGCAGAAGGGGAACATAATATCATGAAATATTCGTTCTCTCATCGTGTCTTATTACCATGCTAACGTGAAGAAGAAATAGAAACGTACCAATAACTTTAATAGGAAAACTGGCATCCGCTACTTGAGCCAGGAGCCTGGAGCAGGAACTAGTCGCCCGCAAATCGCCACAGTACCTATCCGCTTTTCTTGCGGATTCACCAATGCGATATAAAATGTGTATCGTTACTTGAGAACATCAAACAGACACAGAGATCATCCGAACCAATCAGGAAACAAAAGCACCGGGGTGGCTAACCCCCTCCCTCCACCTCATGCAGCTCCACCTGGACCAATCAGGAATCAAAAGCACCGGAGTGGCTAACCCCCTCCCTCCACCACATGCAGCTCCAGCCGAACCAATCAAGAATCAAACTCATGGAGTGGCTAACCCCTCTCTCCACATACAGCTCCAGCCGAACCAATCAGGAATCAAAAGCATGGAGTGGCTAACCCCCTCCCTCCACCACATACAGCTCCAGCCGAACCAATCAGGAATCAAAAGCATGGAGTGGCTAACCCTCTCTCTCCCCCACACACAGCTCCAGCTGGACCAATCAGGAATCAAAAGCACCGGAGTGGCTAACCCTTTCCCTCCACCACATGCAGCTCCAGATGGACCAATCAGGAATCAAAAGCATGGAGTGGCTAACCCTTTCCCTCCACCACATGCAGCTCCAGCCGAACCAATCAGGAATCAAAATCATGGAGTGGCTAACCCCCTCTCTCCACATACAGCTCCAGCCGAACCAATCAGGAATCAAAAGCATGGAGTGGCTAACCCTCTCTCTCCACATGCAGCTCCAGCCGAACCAATCAGGAATCAAAATCATGGAGTGGCCTACCCCCTCTCTCCACATGCAGCTCCAGCCGAACCAATCAGGAATCAAAATCATGGAGTGGCCTACCCCCTCTCTCCACATGCAGCTCCAGCCGAACCAATCAGGAATCAAAATCATGGAGTGGCTAACCCCCTCTCTCCACATACAGCTCCAGCCGAACCAATCAGGAATCAAAAGCATGGAGTGGCTAACCCCCTCTCTCCACATACAGCTCCAGCCGAACCAATCAGGAATCAAAATCATGGAGTGGCTAACCCCCTCTCTCCACATACAGCTCCAGCCGAACCAATCAGGAATCAAAAGCATGGAGTGGCTAACCCCCTCTCTCCACATACAGCTCCAGCCGAACCAATCAGGAATCAAAATCATGGAGTGGCTAACCCCCTCTCTCCACATGCAGCTCCAGCCGGACCAATCAGGAATCAAAAGCACCGTAGTGGCTAACCCTTTCCCTCCACCACATGCAGCTCCAGCCGGACCAATCAGGAATCAAAAGCATGGAGTGGCTAACCCTTTCCCTCCACCACATGCAGCTCCAGCCGGACCAATCAGGAATCAAAAGCATGGAGTGGCTAACCCTTTCCCTCCACCACATGCAGCTCCAGCCGGACCAATCAGGAATCAAAAGCATGGAGTGGCTAACACTTTCCCTCCACCACATGCAGCTCCAGCCGGACCAATCAGGAATCAAAAGCATGGAGTGGCTAACCCTTTCCCTCCACCACATGCAGCTCCAGCCGGACCAATCAGGAATCAAAAGCACCGGAGTGGCTAACCCCCTCCCTCCACCACATGCAGCTCCAGCCGGACCAATCGCGTGAGAGCAGCCTCAGTATAAATACTGCCGTTATTTCAGCCAACGAATCAGTTGCGATCAAACCTCAACCGAGAACACTTAGACAACGCCACTGAAGATGTTCACGCAGTCGTGAACGAAACGTGTGGACCTGAAAACTCCAGCAAACCACGGCTTCTCAGCCCGGAAAATTCTTCTAGTTATAATTTGGACTCCGGCCGTGAAAGGTTACGACTACTGAGAAATTGTTTTATCACTTGCTTCCTTGAAAGTGAAAGGGAATTAAGGGAATATACGAGTCTGCAAGAGTAGTAAAATGTCTTAATATAAAGGCATTAAATTATAAGATAACTCCTTCGCAACATCTCTCCAGTGCACAAATGGCGCCGGGAAATGCAAATACCTTAAATAAATGCTGAGTATCTGCTTTCAAACAAACAGTGTAACAAGTTAAAGATGTTCTCAGAAATCTACAGAAACTTAGTGATAAACATGACATGGATTCCTTAGATGAGTGAATGTCAATATTTATCTTAAGATATAGTGTTTTAGTGAACCTTTACCGATGACTCTCGGATCTGTGGAGAGAGGCCCCTACAGAAGTTACTTTATAATGTAATGAACCCTATAGCGGTTATTTAGCAATTGTCTTTGATATTCGCTTCTTTGATGGCCAGGAGTAAAATATAAGTATTCTAAACAGTAACAACGAATATATCGAAATAGTCAGCTCTACTAAAAGAAAAGTAATAAAATAGTAAAGAATAATAAAAAAATAAAATTATATAATTGACACAAATTGTGTTTCAACGATATCTATGTGTTTAGTAGTAAGTTTTTTTCCTCTCTCTTACGGTTTAAAGGTTATACAAGGGTCATCCAGAAGACTTCAGAGATTATTTCCAGAAAATTCAAGATTTACTGCTTGTTTGTAACGTAAATTTCTTTAATAAAGGTATTTTAAGCAAAATCGTTATAGCCATTTTTGAGAAAAACAAAAATTTCAAGAAATGTTCCATGTAAAGTTTGGTAGTTAACAGTTCTTTAGTTTTTGAGCTATGGTATCCGCAGACACGCGCGCGCAGGGGCCGTTTTCTAAAAATGAGGACTCAGATGATCATACCTATGTTTAAAGAGAAATCTCGGTGCCAAATTTTTGGGTGAAATACAAAACCCTATCTGCTTACATATATTTCATATTACGAGTATGGTAGATAAATAAAAATCTGATGTTCTCCATTCATATGACTTTCTCTACATCTCTGCAACAAATTATTCTTAAAATATTATGCTTCTATTTACTTCATGTTAATCGAGAAAAAATTTGCAGAAATAGTCTTATTACTTGATTCCTTGTAAGTAGAAGCGAAATAAGGGAGTGCTATAGGTTAAAGTGATAGTCAAAAGCTGGTTGCTATGTGACTGAAGTTCCTTTGTTTGTATTCCAGAAAGATATTGAACTTGAATACCAAGTTTGGTATTTTACCGACTTTTCGTTTTTGAGGTATCGTGTTCACAGACACACGGACACAGGGACACACGAACCTTTTTCTGATTTTTTTTTTTTTTTTGGTTACAGGGGACCCTAAAGCATATATTTCCGGTGAAATCTCGGGATCGAATTTCTGGGTGGAGTGGAATACCTTCTCTATACACTATGTACATAGCAAGTGTAGAGAAAGTAAAAAGGCAAGTAGGAAAATACGTATAACTCTATATATATATATATATATATATATATATATATATATATATATATATATATATATGTGTGTGTTTGTGTGTGTGTGTGTAGGTGATGTAAGCTAAAATAGGCAATACAAGGTATATTTACCTTTATGAAAAGCAGCTCTAAGGTGGCGAATTGAACTTAAATTATGTCAGCTTTACGATAACTACAAGGTATTTTGGGTCTTTCAAATGTCTCGTCTAACTTTAAACCGTTATTAATATTTGTGATTTGCAAAAAACAAATGAAGCCACGTACTGGACAAACAATGACATTTTATAAGACATTAGGAAGATTTAGTCCGTTCTCTTGTTCAACAGATACCATTCTTTCTGCGACTCCATGTAAAATATTTTGCAGATGTTGTTTTGGAATATTAGCAATTTCTTGGGATATTCTGTCAGAAAAACTCGTTCTGTAAGGTAACCTCACAATCAAAAGTCGGTCGGATTCAAATCTGGTGATCGCGGTGGTCACTTTGTTGGAAAGTGTCTGGGTGGTTGATGGTTTTGCTGGATGTAGATATGAAACATCTCAGCAATCTTAATTATCTTTGTTCTTCAGCAACAGAACGAGTTTCCCCAAGCTATACCCAAGTTTCTAGTTGGCCTGTTCTTAAAGTGTGGAGAGTTCTGCATCAGTTTTCCCCAGTTTGAGTTAAACTCTCCTTGCATTCACATTGAATCAGTTGTATTGTTGTATCATTTGTAACAGTATCAATAACAATACTGGTGTTTTATTCAATTGTTTTCCTATCTGAAATAAATGCTATTATAAATTATATGTTCCCGCCTGGGTAGTGTGGTGGTAGCGTGTTTGCTTCACATTCAAAAGGTCGTGAGTTCGAATCTCGCTTAGGGCAAGTTGCTTGGGTAAGGTTTCTTTCGGGGTTTTGCCTTATCCTGAGAAGACGAATGACGACTAACTTTAGGCTCCATGGACCCCGAGATCATTTGAGCATCATTTCACCAATTTCATTCATCGTCCCATATGACCAACCAGGTTAAAGGACATTAAGTACAAAGTTTCTATTGTTAGGAGGCACTTAGAAACATGACATTGGTGTCAATGGAAAGAGAAGCTCAAATATATTTGTTATGTTGTTGAACCTTTTCATATTTATGAATGTCGATACTAAGAGACGATATAACAGAAAAATGTCTGCAAACAAAGAGATGAGAGCATTTTGTGTGCTATATTTTTACATACCCCAATCTGTTGTCACTGAACAACGCAATTTTATAAGAAAACTTGGTGTTGATCCACCCAGTGGGTCCAATATCCCTGACTTCAAAACGAGGGGATGTAAGCGGAAGTGGGAAAATCAGTAAGTGCGGTAAATATGGAGCGTGCGAGAGAGAGTGTGTGTGTGTGTGTGTTTGACACCACCGTAAAAACCAGCAGAGAATTAAACATGCCCCAACAAACAGCGTATGGACACGAGTTGTGTTGGTGGAATGTGCTCGTCTAGCACCACTACGAGCCACTCTGCAACTGCCGGCGAGGCTTTCAGAGGTGTCCCAAGTGACATTTAACTTAAGAATGTTGTTTTATTTTGATTTTTAGGCTTTGACATAAGACAATGGAATGATATAAAATCTTTTAATAGCTTTACCACTTGGACGTTAATTTTAAATATCTTTATATCCTTTTCTCTCCATAGGTCGCTTTGTTCACGTATGTCTTCGGGCGTTAAATGTTTTTATTCTCCGCGTACTTTTAATAGCGTTTTTATTATACAGATTTATTCTCCGCGTACTTTTAATAGCGTTTTTATTATACAGATTTATTCTCCGCGTACTTTTAATAGCGTTTTTATTATACAGATTTATTCTCCGCGTACTTTTAATAGCGTTTTTAATTACTTTCGATATTTTATCGATTTCTTTTAAAGGTATTTCTGTTTGTGGTTGCAGGCGAGTTTATTTTCTGAGAGCGCTGTAAACCTTTGCGCCCTTAAAGCTGACAAAAGAAGCGAATCGCGTACATGTTATCCTGACACTGTGTTTGTTCACTGACAGACGGACAGTGGCTAAACACCAAAGGTATTTCTGTTTGTGGTTGCAGGCGAGTTTTATTTTCTGAGAGCGCTGATAACCTTTGCGCCCTTAAAGCTGACAAAAGAAGCGAGTCGCGTACATGTTATCCTGACACTGTGTTTGTTCACTGACAGACGGAAAGTGGCTAAACAGCAAAGGTATTTCTGTTTGTGGTTGCAGGCGAGTTTTATTTTCTGAGAGCGCTGATAACCTTTGCGCCCTTAAAGCTGACAAAAGAAGCGAGTCGCGTACATGTTATCCTGACACTGTGTTTGTTCACTGACAGACGGAAAGTGGCTAAACACCAAAGGTATTTCTGTTTGTGGTTGCAGGCGAGTTTTATTTTCTGAGAGCGCTGATAACCTTTGCGCCCTTAAAGCTGACAAAAGAGGCGAGTCGCGTACATGTTATCCTGACACTGTGTTTGTTCACTGACAGACGGAAAGTGGCTAAACAGCAAAGGTATTTCTGTTTGTGGTTGCAGGCGAGTTTTATTTTCTGAGAGCGCTGATAACCTTTGCGCCCTTAAAGCTGACAAAAGAAGCGAGTCGCGTACATGTTATCCTGACACTGTGTTTGTTCACTGACAGACGGAACGTGGCTAAACAGCAAAGGTATTTCTGTTTGTGGTTGCAGGCGAGTTTTATTTTCTGAGAGCGCTGATAACCTTTGCGCCCTTAAAGCTGACAAAAGAAGCGAGTCGCGTACATGTTATCCTGACACTGTGTTTGTTCACTGACAGACGGAAAGTGGCTAAACAGCAAAGGTATTTCTGTTTGTGGTTGCAGGCGAGTTTTATTTTCTGAGAGCGCTGATAACCTTTGCGCCCTTAAAGCTGACAAAAGAAGCGAGTCGCGTACATGTTATCCTGACACTGTGTTTGTTCACTGACAGACGGAAAGTGGCTAAACAGCAAAGGTATTTCTGTTTGTGGTTGCAGGCGAGTTTTATTTTCTGAGAGCGCTGATAACCTTTGCGCCCTTAAAGCTGACAAAAGAAGCGAGTCGCGTACATGTTATCCTGACACTGTGTTTGTTCACTGACAGACGGAAAGTGGCTAAACAGCAAAGATATTTCTGTTTGTGGTTGCAGGCGAGTTTATTTTCTGAGAGCGCTGATAACTTTTGCGCCCTTAAAGCTGACAAAAGAAGCGAGTCGCGTAAATGTTATCCTGACACTGTGTTTGTTCACTGACAGACGGAAAGTGGCTAAACAGCAAAGGTATTTCTGTTTGTGGTTGCAGGCGAGTTTTATTTTCCGAGAGCGCTGATAACCTTTGCGCCCTTAAAGCTGACAAAAGAAGCGAGTCGCGTACATGTTATCCTGACACTGTGTTTGTTCACTGACAGACGGAAAGTGGCTAAACAGCAAAGATATTTCTGTTTGTGGTTGCAGGCGAGTTTATTTTCTGAGAGCGCTGATAACCTTTGCGCCCTTAAACCTGACAAAAGAAGCGACTCGCGTACATGTTATCCTGACACTGTGTTTGTTCACTGACAGACGGAAAGTGGCTAAACAGCAAAGGTATTTCTGTTTGTGGTTGCAGGCGAGTTTATTTTCTGAGAGCGCTGATAACCTTTGCGCCCTTAAAGCTGACAAAAGAAGCGAGTCGCGTACATGTTATCCTGACACTGTGTTTGTTCACTGACAGACGGAAAGTGGCTAACCAGCAAAGGTATTTCTGTTTGTGGTTGCAGGCGAGTTTTATTTTCTGAGAGCGCTGATAACCTTTGCGCCCTTAAAGCTGACAAAAGAAGCGAGTCGCGTACATGTTATCCTGACACTGTGTTTGTTCACTGACAGACGGAAAGTGGCTAAACAGCAAAGGTATTTCTGTTTGTGGTTACAGGCGAGTTTATTTTCTGAGAGCGCTGATAACCTTTGCGCCCTTAAAGCTGACAAAAGAAGCGAGTCGCGTACATGTTATCCTGACACTGTGTTTGTTCACTGACAGACGGAAAGTGGCTAAACAGCAAAGGTATTTCTGTTTGTGGTTGCAGGCGAGTTTATTTTCTGAGAGCGCTGATAACCTTTGCGCCCTTAAAGCTGACAAAAGAAGCGAGTCGCGTACATGTTATCCTGACACTGTGTTTGTTCACTGACAGACGGAAAGTGGCTAAACTGCAAAGGTATTTCTGTTTGTGGTTGTAGGCGAGTTTATTTTCTGAGAGCGCTGATAACCTTTGCGCCCTTAAAGCTGACAAAAGAAGCGAGTCGCGTACATGTTATCCTGACACTGTGTTTGTTCACTGACAGACGGAAAGTGGCTAAACTGCAAAGGTATTTCTGTTTGTGGTTGCAGGCGAGTTTTATTTTCTGAGAGCGCTGATAACCTTTGCGCCCTTAAAGCTGACAAAAGAAGCGAGTCGCATACATGTTATCCTGACACTGTGTTTGTTCACTGACAGACGGAAAGTGGCTAAACAGCAAAGGTATTTCTGTTTGTGGTTGCAGGCGAGTTTATTTTCTGAGAGCGCTGATAACCTTTGCGCCCTTAAAGCTGACAAAAGAAGTGAGTCGCGTACATGTTATCCTGACACTGTGTTTGTTCACTGACAGACGGAAAGTGGCTAAACAGCAAAGGTATTTCTGTTTGTGGTTGCAGGCGAGTTTTATTTTCTGAGAGCGCTGATAACCTTTGCGCCCTTAAAGCTGACAAAAGAAGCGAGTCGCGTACATGTTATCCTGACACTGTGTTTGTTCACTGACAGACGGAAAGTGGCTAAACTGCAAAGTTATTTCTGTTTGTGGTTGCAGGCGAGTTTTATTTTCTGAGAGCGCTGATAACATTTGCGCCCTTAAAGCTGACAAAAGAAGCGAGTCGCGTACATGTTATTCTGACACTGTGTTTGTTCACTGACAGACGGAAAGTGGCTAAACAGCAAAGGTATTTCTGTTTGTGGTTGCAGGCGAGTTTTATTTTCTGAGAGCGCTGATAACCTTTGCGCCCTTAAAGCTGACAAAAGAAGCGAGTCGCGTACATGTTATCCTGACACTGTGTTTGTTCACTGACAGACGGAAAGTGGCTAAACAGCAAAGGTATTTCTGTTTGTGGTTGCAGGCGAGTTTTATTTTCTGAGAGCGCTGATAACCTTTGCGCCCTTAAAGCTGACAAAAGAAGCGAGTCGCGTACATGTTATCCTGACACTGTGTTTGTTCACCGACAGACGGAAAGTGGATAAACTGCAAAGGTATTTCTGTTTGTGGTTGCAGGCGAGTTTATTTTCTGAGAGCGCTGATAACCTTTGCGCCCTTAAAGCTGACAAAAGAAGCGAGTCGCGTACATGTTATCCTGACACTGTGTTTGTTCACTGACAGACGGAAAGTGGCTAAACAGCAAAGGTATTTCTGTTTGTGGTTGCAGGCGAGTTTTATTTTCTGAGAGCGCTGAAAACCTTTGCGCCCTTAAAGCTGACAAAAGAAGCGAGTCGCGTACATGTTATCCTGACACTGTGTTTGTTCACTGACAGACGGAAAGTGGCTAAACAGCAAAGGTATTTCTGTTTGTGGTTGCAGGCGAGTTTTATTTTCTGAGAGCGCTGATAACCTTTGCGCCCTTAAAGCTGACAAAAGAAGCGAGTCGCGTACATGTTATCCTGACACTGTGTTTGTTCACTGACAGACAGAAAGTGGCTAAACAGCAAAGGTATTTCTGTTTGTGGTTGCAGGCGAGTTTTATTTTCTGAGAGCGCTGATAACCTTTGCGCCCTTAAAGCTGACAAAAGAAGCGAGTCGCGTACATGTTATCCTGACACTGTGTTTGTTCACCGACAGACGGAAAGTGGATAAACTGCAAAGGTATTTCTGTTTGTGGTTGCAGGCGAGTTTATTTTCTGAGAGCGCTGATAACCTTTGCGCCCTTAAAGCTGACAAAAGAAGCGAGTCGCGTACATGTTATCCTGACACTGTGTTTGTTCACTGACAGACGGAAAGTGGCTAAACAGCAAAGGTATTTCTGTTTGTGGTTGCAGGCGAGTTTTATTTTCTGAGAGCGCTGAAAACCTTTGCGCCCTTAAAGCTGACAAAAGAAGCGAGTCGCGTACATGTTATCCTGACACTGTGTTTGTTCACTGACAGACGGAAAGTGGCTAAACAGCAAAGGTATTTCTGTTTGTGGTTGCAGGCGAGTTTTATTTTCTGAGAGCGCTGATAACCTTTGCGCCCTTAAAGCTGACAAAAGAAGCGAGTCGCGTACATGTTATCCTGACACTGTGTTTGTTCACTGACAGACGGAAAGTGGCTAAACTGCAAAGGTATTTCTGTTTGTGGTTGCAGGCGAGTTTATTTTCTGAGAGCGCTGATAACCTTTGCGCCCTTAAAGCTGACAAAAGAAGCGAGTCGCGTACATGTTATCCTGACACTGTGTTTGTTCACTGACAGACGGAAAGTGGCTAAACAGCAAAGGTATTTCTGTTTGTGGTTGCAGGCGAGTTTATTTTCTGAGAGCGCTGATAACCTTTGCGCCCTTAAAGCTGACAAAAGAAGCGAGTCGCGTACATGTTATCCTGACACTGTGTTTGTTCACTGACAGACGGAAAGTGGCTAAACAGCAAAGGTATTTCTGTTTGTGGTTGCAGGCGAGTTTTATTTTCTGAGAGCGCTGATAACCTTTGCGCCCTTAAAGCTGACAAAAGAAGCGAGTCGAGTACATGTTATCCTGACACTGTGTTTGTTCACTGACAGACGGAAAGTGGCTAAACACCAAACGTATTTCTGTTTGTGGTTGCAGGCGAGTTTTATTTTCTGAGAGCGCTGATAACCTTTGCGCCCTTAAAGCTGACAAAAGAAGCGAGTCGCGTACATGTTATCCTGACACTGTGTTTGTTCACTGACAGACGGAAAGTGGCTAAACAGCAAAGGTATTTCTGTTTGTGGTTGCAGGCGAGTTTTATTTTCTGAGAGCGCTGATAACCTTTGCGCCCTTAAAGCTGACAAAAGAAGCGAGTCGCGTACATGTTATCCTGACACTGTGTTTGTTCACTGACAGACGGAAAGTGGCTAAACTGCAAAGGTATTTCTGTTTGTGGTTGCAGGCGAGTTTTATTTTCTGAGAGCGCTGATAACATTTGCGCCCTTAAAGCTGACAAAAGAAGCGAGTCGCGTACATGTTATTCTGACACTGTGTTTGTTCACTGACAGACGGAAAGTGGCTAAACAGCAAAGGTATTTCTGTTTGTGGTTGCAGGCGAGTTTTATTTTCTGAGAGCGCTGATAACCTTTGCGCCCTTAAAGCTGACAAAAGAAGCGAGTCGCGTACATGTTATCCTGACACTGTGTTTGTTCACTGACAGACGGAAAGTGGCTAAACAGCAAAGGTATTTCTGTTTGTGGTTGCAGGCGAGTTTTATTTTCTGAGAGCGCTGATAACCTTTGCGCCCTTAAAGCTGACAAAAGAAGCGAGTCGCGTACATGTTATCCTGACACTGTGTTTTTTCACCGACAGACGGAAAGTGGATAACCTGCAAAGGTATTTCTGTTTGTGGTTGCAGGCGAGTTTATTTTCTGAGAGCGCTGATAACCTTTGCGCCCTTAAAGCTGACAAAAGAAGCGAGTCGCGTACATGTTATCCTGACACTGTGTTTGTTCACTGACAGACGGAAAGTGGCTAAACAGCAAAGGTATTTCTGTTTGTGGTTGCAGGCGAGTTTTATTTTCTGAGAGCGCTGAAAACCTTTGCGCCCTTAAAGCTGACAAAAGAAGCGAGTCGCGTACATGTTATCCTGACACTGTGTTTGTTCACTGACAGACGGACAGTGGCTAAACAGCAAAGGTATTTCTGTTAGTGGTTGCAGGCGAGTTTTATTTTCTGAGAGCGCTGATAACCTTTGCGCCCTTAAAGCTGACAAAAGAAGCGAGTCGCGTACATGTTATCCTGACACTGTGTTTGTTCACTGACAGACAGAAAGTGGCTAAACAGCAAAGGTATTTCTGTTTGTGGTTGCAGGCGAGTTTTATTTTCTGAGAGCGCTGATAACCTTTGCGCCCTTAAAGCTGACAAAAGAAGCGAGTCGCGTACATGTTATCCTGACACTGTGTTTGTTCACCGACAGACGGAAAGTGGATAAACTGCAAAGGTATTTCTGTTTGTGGTTGCAGGCGAGTTTATTTTCTGAGAGCGCTGATAACCTTTGCGCCCTTAAAGCTGACAAAAGAAGCGAGTCGCGTACATGTTATCCTGACACTGTGTTTGTTCACTGACAGACGGAAAGTGGCTAAACAGCAAAGGTATTTCTGTTTGTGGTTGCAGGCGAGTTTTATTTTCTGAGAGCGCTGAAAACCTTTGCGCCCTTAAAGCTGACAAAAGAAGCGAGTCGCGTAAATTTTATCCTGACACTGTGTTTGTTCACTGACAGACGGAAAGTGGCTAAACAGCAAAGGTATTTCTGTTTGTGGTTGCAGGCGAGTTTTATTTTCTGAGAGCGCTGATAACCTTTGCGCCCTTAAAGCTGACAAAAGAAGCGAGTCGCGTACATGTTATCCTGACACTGTGTTTGTTCACTGACAGACGGAAAGTGGCTAAACTGCAAAGGTATTTCTGTTTGTGGTTGCAGGCGAGTTTATTTTCTGAGAGCGCTGATAACCTTTGCG
This sequence comes from Hymenopus coronatus, assembly GCA_030762935.1. Classification (NCBI taxonomy): domain Eukaryota; kingdom Metazoa; phylum Arthropoda; class Insecta; order Mantodea; family Hymenopodidae; genus Hymenopus; species Hymenopus coronatus. Next base: position 3,838,171 of record CM060882.1, on the reverse strand, counting down.
CCCTTAAAGCTGACAAAAGAAGCGAGTCGCGTACATGTTATCCTGACACTGTGTTTGTTCACTGACAGACGGAAAGTGGCTAAACAGCAAAGGTATTTCTGTTTGTGGTTGCAGGCGAGTTTTATTTTCTGAGAGCGCTGATAACCTTTGCGCCCTTAAAGCTGACAAAAGAAGCGAGTCGCGTACATGTTATCCTGACACTGTGTTTGTTCACTGACAGACGGAAAGTGGCTAAACACCAAACGTATTTCTGTTTGTGGTTGCAGGCGAGTTTTATTTTCTGAGAGCGCTGATAACCTTTGCGCCCTTAAAGCTGACAAAAGAAGCGAGTCGCGTACATGTTATCCTGACACTGTGTTTGTTCACTGACAGACGGAAAGTGGCTAAACAGCAAAGGTATTTCTGTTTGTGGTTGCAGGCGAGTTTTATTTTCTGAGAGCGCTGATAACCTTTGCGCCCTTAAAGCTGACAAAAGAAGCGAGTCGCGTACATGTTATCCTGACACTGTGTTTGTTCACTGACAGACGGAAAGTGGCTAAACTGCAAAGGTATTTCTGTTTTTGGTTGCAGGCGAGTTTATTTTCTGAGAGCGCTGATAACCTTTGCGCCCTTAAAGCTGACAAAAGAAGCGAGTCGCGTACATGTTATCCTGACACTGTGTTTGTTCACTGACAGACGGAAAGTGGCTAAACAGCAAAGGTATTTCTGTTTGTGGTTGCAGGCGAGTTTTATTTTCTGAGAGCGCTGATAACCTTTGCGCCCTTAAAGCTGACAAAAGAAGCGAGTCGCGTACATGTTATCCTGACACTGTGTTTGTTCACTGACAGACGGAAAGTGGCTAAACAGCAAAGGTATTTCTGTTTGTGGTTGCAGGCGAGTTTTATTTTCTGAGAGCGCTGATAACCTTTGCGCCCTTAAAGCTGACAAAAGAAGCGAGTCGCGTACATGTTATCCTGACACTGTGTTTGTTCACTGACAGACGGAAAGTGGCTAAACACCAAACGTATTTCTGTTTGTGGTTGCAGGCGAGTTTTATTTTCTGAGAGCGCTGATAACCTTTGCGCCCTTAAAGCTGACAAAAGAAGCGAGTCGCGTACATGTTATCCTGACACTGTGTTTGTTCACTGACAGACGGAAAGTGGCTAAACACCAAAGGTATTTCTGTTTGTGGTTGCAGGCGAGTTTTATTTTCTGAGAGCGCTGATAACCTTTGCGCCCTTAAAGCTGACAAAAGAAGCGAGTCGCGTACATGTTATCCTGACACTGTGTTTGTTCACTGACAGACGGAAAGTGGCTAAACAGCAAAGGTATTTCTGTTTGTGGTTGCAGGCGAGTTTTATTTTCTGAGAGCGCTGATAACCTTTGCGCCCTTAAAGCTGACAAAAGAAGCGAGTCGCGTACATGTTATCCTGACACTGTGTTTGTTCACTGACAGACGGAAAGTGGCTAAACAGCAAAGGTATTTCTGTTTGTGGTTGCAGGCGAGTTTTATTTTCTGAGAACGCTGATAACCTTTGCGCCCTTAAAGCTGACAAAAGAAGCGAGTCGCGTACATGTTATCCTGACACTGTGTTTGTTCACTGACAGACGGAAAGTGGCTAAACAGCAAAGGTATTTCTGTTTGTGGTTGCAGGCGAGTTTTATTTTCTGAGAGCGCTGATAACCTTTGCGCCCTTAAAGCTGACAAAAGAAGCGAGTCGCGTACATGTTATCCTGACACTGTGTTATTTCACTGACAGACGGAAAGTGGCTAAACAGCAAAGGTATTTCTGTTTGTGGTTGCAGGCGAGTTTTATTTTCTGAGAGCGCTGATAACCTTTGCGCCCTTAAAGCTGACAAAAGAAGCGAGTCGCGTACATGTTATCCTGACACTGTGTTTGTTCACTGACAGACGGAAAGTGGCTAAACAGCAAAGATATTTCTGTTTGTGGTTGCAGGCGAGTTTATTTTCTGAGAGCGCTGATAACTTTTGCGCCCTTAAAGCTGACAAAAGAAGCGAGTCGCGTAAATGTTATCCTGACACTGTGTTTGTTCACTGACAGACGGAAAGTGGCTAAACAGCAAAGGTATTTCTGTTTGTGGTTGCAGGCGAGTTTTATTTTCTGAGAGCGCTGATAACCTTTGCGCCCTTAAAGCTGACAAAAGAAGCGAGTCGCGTACATGTTATCCTGACACTGTGTTTGTTCACTGACAGACGGAAAGTGGCTAAACAGCAAAAATATTTCTGTTTGTGGTTGCAGGCGAGTTTATTTTCTGAGAGCGCTGATAACCTTTGCGCCCTTAAACCTGACAAAAGAAGCGAGTCGCGTACATGTTATCCTGACACTGTGTTTGTTCACTGACAGACGGAAAGTGGCTAAACAGCAAAGGTATTTCTGTTTGTGGTTGCAGGCGAGTTTATTTTCTGAGAGCGCTGATAACCTTTGCGCCCTTAAAGCTGACAAAAGAAGCGAGTCGCGTACTTGTTATCCTGACACTGTGTTTGTTCACTGACAGACGGAAAGTGGCTAAACAGCAAAGGTATTTCTGTTTGTGGTTGCAGGCGAGTTTTATTTTCTGAGAGCGCTGATAACCTTTGCGCCCTTAAAGCTGACAAAAGAAGCGAGTCGCGTACATGTTATCCTGACACTGTGTTTGTTCACTGACAGACGGAAAGTGGCTAAACAGCAAAGGTATTTCTTTTTGTGGTTACAGGCGAGTTTATTTTCTGAGAGCGCTGATAACCTTTGCGCCCTTAAAGCTGACAAAAGAAGCGAGTCGCGTACATGTTATCCTGACACTGTGTTTGTTCACTGACAGACGGAAAGTGGCTAAACAGCAAAGGTATTTCTGTTTGTGGTTGCCGGCGACTTTATTTTCTGAGAGCGCTGATAACCTTTGCGCCCTTAAAGCTGACAAAAGAAGCGAGTCGCGTACATGTTATCCTGACACTGTGTTTGTTCACTGACAGACGGAAAGTGGCTAAACTGCAAAGGTATTTCTGTTTGTGGTTGTAGGCGAGTTTATTTTCTGAGAGCGCTGATAACCTTTGCGCCCTTAAAGCTGACAAAAGAAGCGAGTCGCGTACATGTTATCCTGACACTGTGTTTGTTCACTGACAGACGGAAAGTGGCTAAACTGCAAAGGTATTTCTGTTTGTGGTTGCAGGCGAGTTTTATTTTCTGAGAGCGCTGATAACCTTTGCGCCCTTAAAGCTGACAAAAGAAGCGAGTCGCATACATGTTATCCTGACACTGTGTTTGTTCACTGACAGACGGAAAGTGGCTAAACAGCAAAGGTATTTCTGTTTGTGGTTGCAGGCGAGTTTATTTTCTGAGAGCGCTGATAACCTTTGCGCCCTTAAAGCTGACAAAAGAAGTGAGTCGCGTACATGTTATCCTGACACTGTGTTTGTTCACTGACAGACGGAAAGTGGCTAAACAGCAAAGGTATTTCTGTTTGTGGTTGCAGGCGAGTTTTATTTTCTGAGAGCGCTGATAACCTTTGCGCCCTTAAAGCTGACAAAAGAAGCGAGTCGCGTACATGTTATCCTGACACTGTGTTTGTTCACTGACCGACGGAAAGTGGCTAAACTGTAAAGGTATTTCTGTTTGTGGTTGCAGGCGAGTTTTATTTTCTGAGAGCGCTGATAACCTTTGCGCCCTTAAAGCTGACAAAAGAAGCGAGTCGCGTACATGTTATTCTGACACTGTGTTTGTTCACTGACAGACGGAAAGTGGCTAAACAGCAAAGGTATTTCTGTTTGTGGTTGCAGGCGAGTTTTATTTTCTGAGAGCGCTGATAACCTTTGCGCCCTTAAAGCTGACAAAAGAAGCGAGTCGCGTACATGTTATCCTGACACTGTGTTTGTTCACTGACAGACAGAAAGTGGCTAAACAGCAAAGGTATTTCTGTTTGTGGTTGCAGGCGAGTTTTATTTTCTGAGAGCGCTGATAACCTTTGCGCCCTTAAAGCTGACAAAAGAAGCGAGTCGCGTACATGTTATCCTGACACTGTGTTTGTTCACCGACAGACGGAAAGTGGATAAACTGCAAAGGTATTTCTGTTTGTGGTTGCAGGCGAGTTTATTTTCTGAGAGCGCTGATAACCTTTGCGCCCTTAAAGCTGACAAAAGAAGCGAGTCGCGTACATGTTATCCTGACACTGTGTTTGTTCACTGACAGACGGAAAGTGGCTAAACAGCAAAGGTATTTCTGTTTGTGGTTGCAGGCGAGTTTTATTTTCTGAGAGCGCTGAAAACCTTTGCGCCCTTAAAGCTGACAAAAGAAGCGAGTCGCGTACATGTTATCCTGACACTGTGTTTGTTCACTGACAGACGGAAAGTGGCTAAACAGCAAAGGTATTTCTGTTTGTGGTTGCAGGCGAGTTTTATTTTCTGAGAGCGCTGATAACCTTTGCGCCCTTAAAGCTGACAAAAGAAGCGAGTCGCGTACATGTTATCCTGACACTGTGTTTGTTCACTGACAGACGGAAAGTGGCTAAACTGCAAAGGTATTTCTGTTTGTGGTTGCAGGCGAGTTTATTTTCTGAGAGCGCTGATAACCTTTGCGCCCTTAAAGCTGACAAAAGAAGCGAGTCGCGTACATGTTATCCTGACACTGTGTTTGTTCACTGACAGACGGAAAGTGGCTAAACAGCAAAGGTATTTCTGTTTGTGGTTGCAGGCGAGTTTATTTTCTGAGAGCGCTGATAACCTTTGCGCCCTTAAAGCTGACAAAAGAAGCGAGTCGCGTACATGTTATCCTGACACTGTGTTTGTTCACTGACAGACGGAAAGTGGCTAAACAGCAAAGGTATTTCTGTTTGTGGTTGCAGGCGAGTTTTATTTTCTGAGAGCGCTGATAACCTTTGCGCCCTTAAAGCTGACAAAAGAAGCGAGTCGCGTACATGTTATCCTGACACTGTGTTTGTTCACTGACAGACGGAAAGTGGCTAAACACCAAACGTATTTCTGTTTGTGGTTGCAGGCGAGTTTTATTTTCTGAGAGCGCTGATAACCTTTGCGCCCTTAAAGCTGACAAAAGAAGCGAGTCGCGTACATGTTATCCTGACACTGTGTTTGTTCACTGACAGACGGAAAGTGGCTAAACAGCAAAGGTATTTCTGTTTGTGGTTGCAGGCGAGTTTTATTTTCTGAGAGCGCTGATAACCTTTGCGCCCTTAAAGCTGACAAAAGAAGCGAGTCGCGTACATGTTATCCTGACACTGTGTTTGTTCACTGACAGACGGAAAGTGGCTAAACACCAAACATATTTCTGTTTGTGGTTGCAGGCGAGTTTTATTTTCTGAGAGCGCTGATAACCTTTGCGCCCTTAAAGCTGACAAAAGAAGCGAGTCGCGTACATGTTATCCTGACACTGTGTTTGTTCACTGACAGACGGAAAGTGGCTAAACACCAAAGGTATTTCTGTTTGTGGTTGCAGGCGAGTTTTATTTTCTGAGAGCGCTGATAACCTTTGCGCCCTTAAAGCTGACAAAAGAAGCGAGTCGCGTACATGTTATCCTGACACTGTGTTTGTTCACTGACAGACGGAAAGTGGCTAAACACCAAAGGTATTTCTGTTTGTGGTTGCAGGCGAGTTTTATTTTCTGAGAGCGCTGATAACCTTTGCGCCCTTAAAGCTGACAAAAGAAGCGAGTCGCGTACATGTTATCCTGACACTGTGTTTGTTCACTGACAGACGGAAAGTGGCTAAACAGCAAAGGTATTTCTGTTTGTGGTTGCAGGCGAGTTTTATTTTCTGAGAGCGCTGATAACCTTTGCGCCCTTAAAGCTGACAAAAGAAGCGAGTCGCGTACATGTTATCCTGACACTGTGTTTGTTCACTGACAGACGGAAAGTGGCTAAACAGCAAAGGTATTTCTGTTTGTGGTTGCAGGCGAGTTTTATTTTCTGAGAGCGCTGATAACCTTTGCGCCCTTAAAGCTGACAAAAGAAGCGAGTCGCGTACATGTTATCCTGACACTGTGTTTGTTCACTGACAGACGGAAGGTGGCTAAACAGCAAAGGTATTTCTGTTTGTGGTTGCAGGCGAGTTTTATTTTCTGAGAGCGCTGATAACCTTTGCGCCCTTAAAGCTGACAAAAGAAGCGAGTCGCGTACATGTTATCCTGACACTGTGTTTGTTCACTGACAGACGGAAAGTGGCTAAACAGCAAAGATATTTCTGTTTGTGGTTGCAGGCGAGCTTATTTTCTGAGAGCGCTGATAACTTTTGCGCCCTTAAAGCTGACAAAAGAAGCGAGTCGCGTAAATGTTATCCTGACACTGTGTTTGTTCACTGACAGACGGAAAGTGGCTAAACAGCAAAGGTATTTCTGTTTGTGGTTGCAGGCGAGTTTTATTTTCTGAGAGCGCTGATAACCTTTGCGCCCTTAAAGCTGACAAAAGAAGCGAGTCGCGTACATGTTATCCTGACACTGTGTTTGTTCACTGACAGACGGAAAGTGGCTAAACAGCCAAGATATTTCTGTTTGTGGTTGCAGGCGAGTTTATTTTCTGAGAGCGCTGATAACCTTTGCGCCCTTAAACCTGACAAAAGAAGCGAGTCGCGTACATGTTATCCTGACACTGTGTTTGTTCACTGACAGACGGAAAGTGGCTAAACAGCAAAGGTATTTCTGTTTGTGGTTGCAGGCGAGTTTATTTTCTGAGAGCGCTGATAACCTTTGCGCCCTTAAAGCTGACAAAAGAAGCGAGTCGCGTACATGTTATCCTGACACTGTGTTTGTTCACTGACAGACGGAAAGTGGCTAAACAGCAAAGGTATTTCTGTTTGTGGTTGCAGGCGAGTTTTATTTTCTGAGAGCGCTGATAACCTTTGCGCCCTTAAAGCTGACAAAAGAAGCGAGTCGCGTACATGTTATCCTGACACTGTGTTTGTTCACTGACAGACGGAAAGTGGCTAAACAGCAAAGGTATTTCTGTTTGTGGTTACAGGCGAGTTATTTTCTGAGAGCGCTGATAACCTTTGCGCCCTTAAAGCTGACAAAAGAAGCGAGTCGCGTACATGTTATCCTGACACTGTGTTTGTTCACTGACAGACGGAAAGTGGCTAAACAGCAAAGGTATTTCTGTTTGTGGTTGCAGGCGAGTTTTATTTTCTGAGAGCGCTGATAACCTTTGCGCCCTTAAAGCTGACAAAAGAAGCGAGTCGCGTACATGTTATCCTGACACTGTGTTTGTTCACTGACAGACGGAAAGTGGCTAAACACCAAACGTATTTCTGTTTGTGGTTGCAGGCGAGTTTTATTTTCTGAGAGCGCTGATAACCTTTGCGCCCTTAAAGCTGACAAAAGAAGCGAGTCGCGTACATGTTATCCTGACACTGTGTTTGTACACTGACAGACGGAAAGTGGCTAAACACCAAAGGTATTTCTGTTTGTGGTTGCAGGCGAGTTTTATTTTCTGAGAGCGCTGATAACCTTTGCGCCCTTAAAGCTGACTAAAGAAGCGAGTCGCGTACATGTTATCCTGACACTGTGTTTGTTCACTGACAGACGGAAAGTGGCTAAACAGCAAAGGTATTTCTGTTTGTGGTTGCAGGCGAGTTTTATTTTCTGAGAGCGCTGATAACCTTTGCGCCCTTAAACCTGACAAAAGAAGCGAGTCGCGTACATGTTATCCTGACACTGTGTTTGTTCACTGACAGACGGAAAGTGGCTAAACAGCAAAGGTATTTCTGTTTGTGGTTACAGGCGAGTTATTTTCTGAGAGCGCTGATAACCTTTGCGCCCTTAAAGCTGACAAAAGAAGCGAGTCGCGTACATGTTATCCTGACACTGTGTTTGTACACTGACAGACGGAAAGTGGCTAAACAGCAAAGGTATTTCTGTTTGTGGTTGCAGGCGAGTTTATCTTCTGAGAGCGCTGATAACCTTTGCGCCCTTAAAGCTGACAAAAGAAGCGAGTCGCGTACATGTTATCCTGACACTGTGTTTGTTCACTGACAGACGGAAAGTGGCTAAACTGCAAAGGTATTTCTGTTTGTGGTTGTAGGCGAGTTTATTTTCTGAGAGCGCTGATAACCTTTGCGCCCTTAAAGCTGACAAAAGAAGCGAGTCGCTTACATGTTATCCTGACACTGTGTTTGTTCACTGACAGACGGAAAGTGGCTAAACTGCAAAGGTATTTCTGTTTGTGGTTGCAGGCGAGTTTTATTTTCTGAGAGCGCTGATAACCTTTGCGCCCTTAAAGCTGACAAAAGAAGCGAGTCGCATACATGTTATCCTGACACTGTGTTTGTTCACTGACAGACGGAAAGTGGCTAAACAGCAAAGGTATTTCTGTTTGTGGTTGCAGGCGAGTTTATTTTCTGAGAGCGCTGATAACCTTTGCGCCCTTAAAGCTGACAAAAGAAGTGAGTCGCGTACATGTTATCCTGACACTGTGTTTGTTCACTGACAGACGGAAAGTGGCTAAACAGCAAAGGTATTTCTGTTTGTGGTTGCAGGCGAGTTTTATTTTCTGAGAGCGCTGATAACCTTTGCGCCCTTAAAGCTGACAAAAGAAGCGAGTCGCGTACATGTTATCCTGACACTGTGTTTGTTCACTGACAGACGGAAAGTGGCTAAACTGCAAAGGTATTTCTGTTTGTGGTTGCAGGCGAGTTTTATTTTCTGAGAGCGCTGATAACCTTTGCGCACTTAAAGCTGACAAAAGAAGCGAGTCGCGTACATGTTATTCTGACACTGTGTTTGTTCACTGACAGACGGAAAGTGGCTAAACAGCAAAGGTATTTCTGTTTGTGGTTGCAGGCGAGTTTTATTTTCTGAGAGCGCTGATAACCTTTGCGCCCTTAAAGCTGACAAAAGAAGCGAGTCGCATACATGTTATCCTGACACTGTGTTTGTTCACTGACAGACAGAAAGTGGCTAAACAGCAAAGGTACTTCTGTTTGTGGTTGCAGGCGAGTTTTATTTTCTGAGAGCGCTGATAACCTTTGCGCCCTTAAAGCTGACAAAAGAAGCGAGTCGCGTACATGTTATCCTGACACTGTGTTTGTTCACCGACAGACGGAAAGTGGATAAACTGCAAAGGTATTTCTGTTTGTGGTTGCAGGCGAGTTTATTTTCTGAGAGCGCTGATAACCTTTGCGCCCTTAAAGCTGACAAAAGAAGCGAGTCGCGTACATGTTATCCTGACACTGTGTTTGTTCACTGACAGACGGAAAGTGGCTAAACAGCAAAGGTATTTCTGTTTGTGGTTGCAGGCGAGTTTTATTTTGTGAGAGCGCTGAAAACCTTTGCGCCCTTAAAGCTGACAAAAGAAGCGAGTCGCGTACATGTTATCCTGACACTGTGTTTGTTCACTGACAGACGGAAAGTGGCTAAACAGCAAAGGTATTTCTGTTTGTGGTTGCAGGCGAGTTTTATTTTCTGAGAGCGCTGATAACCTTTGCGCCCTTAAAGCTGACAAAAGAAGCGAGTCGCGTACATGTTATCCTGACACTGTGTTTGTTCACTGACAGACGGAAAGTGGCTAAACTGCAAAGGTATTTCTGTTTGTGGTTGCAGGCGAGTTTATTTTCTGAGAGCGCTGATAACCTTTGCGCCCTTAAAGCTGACAAAAGAAGCGAGTCGCGTACATGTTATCCTGACACTGTGTTTGTTCACTGACAGACGGAAAGTGGCTAAACAGCAAAGGTATTTCTGTTTGTGGTTGCAGGCGAGTTTATTTTCTGAGAGCGCTGATAACCTTTGCGCCCTTAAAGCTGACAAAAGAAGCGAGTCGCGTACATGTTATCCTGACACTGTGTTTGTTCACTGACAGACGGAAAGTGGCTAAACAGCAAAGGTATTTCTGTTTGTGGTTGCAGGCGAGTTTTATTTTCTGAGAGCGCTGATAACCTTTGCGCCCTTAAAGCTGACAAAAGAAGCGAGTCGCGTACATGTTATCCTGACACTGTGTTTGTTCACTGACAGACGGAAAGTGGCTAAACAGCAAAGGTATTTCTGTTTGTGGTTGCAGGCGAGTTTTATTTTCTGAGAGCGCTGATAACCTTTGCGCCCTTAAAGCTGACAAAAGAAGCGAGTCGCGTACATGTTATCCTGACACTGTGTTTGTTCACTGACAGACGGAAAGTGGCTAAACTGCAAAGGTATTTCTGTTTGTGGTTGCAGGCGAGTTTATTTTCTGAGAGCGCTGATAACCTTTGCGCCCTTAAAGCTGACAAAAGAAGCGAGTCGCGTACATGTTATCCTGACACTGTGTTTGTTCACTGACAGACGGAAAGTGGCTAAACAGCAAAGGTATTTCTGTTTGTGGTTGCAGGCGAGTTTTATTTTCTGAGAGCGCTGATAACCTTTGCGCCCTTAAAGCTGACAAAAGAAGCGAGTCGCGTACATGTTATCCTGACACTGTGTTTGTTCACTGACAGACGGAAAGTGGCTAAACAGCAAAGGTATTTCTGTTTGTGGTTGCAGGCGAGTTTTATTTTCTGAGAGCGCTTATAACCTTTGCGCCCTTAAAGCTGACAAAAGAAGCGAGTCGCGTACATGTTATCCTGACACTGTGTTTGTTCACTGACAGACGGAAAGTGGCTAAACACCAAACGTATTTCTGTTTGTGGTTGCAGGCGAGTTTTATTTTCTGAGAGCGCTGATAACCTTTGCGCCCTTAAAGCTGACAAAAGAAGCGAGTCGCGTACATGTTATCCTGACACTGTGTTTGTTCACTGACAGACGGAAAGTGGCTAAACAGCAAAGGTATTTCTGTTTGTGGTTGCAGGCGAGTTTTATTTTCTGAGAGCGCTGATAACCTTTGCGCCCTTAAAGCTGACAAAAGAAGCGAGTCGCGTACATGTTATCCTGACACTGTGTTTGTTCACTGACAGACGGAAAGTGGCTAAACTGCAAAGGTATTTCTGTTTGTGGTTGCAGGCGAGTTTATTTTCTGAGAGCGCTGATAACCTTTGCGCCCTTAAAGCTGACAAAAGAAGCGAGTCGCGTACATGTTATCCTGACACTGTGTTTGTTCACTGACAGACGGAAAGTGGCTAAACAGCAAAGGTATTTCTGTTTGTGGTTGCAGGCGAGTTTTATTTTCTGAGAGCGCTGATAACCTTTGCGCCCTTTAAGCTGACAAAAGAAGCGAGTCGCGTACATGTTATCCTGACACTGTGTTTGTTCACTGACAGACGGAAAGTGGCTAAACAGCAAAGGTATTTCTGTTTGTGGTTGCAGGCGAGTTTTATTTTCTGAGAGCGCTGATAACCTTTGCGCCCTTAAAGCTGACAAAAGAAGCGAGTCGCGTACATGTTATCCTGACACTGTGTTTGTTCACTGACAGACGGAAAGTGGCTAAACTGCAAAGGTATTTCTGTTTGTGGTTGCAGGCGAGTTTATTTTCTGAGAGCGCTGATAACCTTTGCGCCCTTAAAGCTGACAAAAGAAGCGAGTCGCGTACATGTTATCCTGACACTGTGTTTGTTCACTGACAGACGGAAAGTGGCTAAACACCAAAGGTACTTCTGTTTGTGGTTGCAGGCGAGTTTATTTTCTGAGAGCGCTGATAACCTTTGCGCCCTTAAAGCTGACAAAAGAAGCGAGTCGCGTACATGTTATCTTGACACTGTGTTTGTTCACTGACAGACGGAAAGTGGCTAAACAGCAAAGGTATTTCTGTTTGTGGTTGCAGGCGAGTTTTATTTTCTGAGAGCGCTGATAACCTTTGCGCCCTTAAAGCTGACAAAAGAAGCGAGTCGCGTACATGTTATCCTGACACTGTGTTTGTTCACTGACAGACGGAAAGTGGCTAAACACCAAAGGTATTTCTGTTTGTGGTTGCAGGCGAGTTTTATTTTCTGAGAGCGCTGATAACCTTTGCGCCCTTAAAGCTGACAAAAGAAGCGAGTCGCGTACATGTTATCCTGACACTGTGTTTGTTCACTGACAGACGGAAAGTGGCTAAACTGCAAAGGTATTTCTGTTTGTGGTTGTAGTCGAGTTTATTTTCTGAGAGCGCTGATAACCTTTGCGCCCTTAAAGCTGACAAAAGAAGCGAGTCGCGTAAATGTTATCCTGACACTGTGTTTGTTCACTGACAGACGGAAAGTGGCTAAACTGCAAAGGTATTTCTGTTTGTGGTTGCAGGCGAGTTTTATTTTCTGAGAGCGCTGATAACCTTTGCGCCCTTAAAGCTGACAAAATAAGCGAGTCGCATACATGTTATCCTGACACTGTGTTTGTTCACTGACAGACGGAAAGTGGCTAAACAGCAAAGGTATTTCTGTTTGTGGTTGCAGGCGAGTTTATTTTCTGAGAGCGCTGATAACCTTTGCGCCCTTAAAGCTGACAAAAGAAGTGAGTCGCGTACATGTTATCCTGACACTGTGTTTGTTCACTGACAGACGGAAAGTGGCTAAACAGCAAAGGTATTTCTGTTTGTGGTTGCAGGCGAGTTTTATTTTCTGAGAGCGCTGATAACCTTTGCGCCCTTAAAGCTGACAAAAGAAGCGAGTCGCGTACATGTTATCCTGACACTGTGTTTGTTCACTGACAGACGGAAAGTGGCTAAACTGCAAAGGTATTTCTGTTTGTGGTTGCAGTCGAGTTTTATTTTCTGAGAGCGCTGATAACCTTTGCGCACTTAAAGCTGACAAAAGAAGCGAGTCGCGTACATGTTATTCTGACACTGTGTTTGTTCACTGACAGACGGAAAGTGGCTAAACAGCAAAGGTATTTCTGTTTGTGGTTGCAGGCGAGTTTTATTTTCTGAGAGCGCTGATAACCTTTGCGCCCTTAAAGCTGACAAAAGAAGCGAGTCGCATACATGTTATCCTGACACTGTGTTTGTTCACTGACAGACAGAAAGTGGCTAAACAGCAAAGGTATTTCTGTTTGTGGTTGCAGGCGAGTTTTATTTTCTGAGAGCGCTGATAACCTTTGCGCCCTTAAAGCTGACAAAAGAAGCGAGTCGCGTACATGTTATCCTGACACTGTGTTTGTTCACCGACAGACGGAAAGTGGATAAACTGCAAAGGTATTTCTGTTTGTGGTTGCAGGCGAGTTTATTTTCTGAGAGCGCTGATAACCTTTGCGCCCTTAAAGCTGACAAAAGAAGCGAGTCGCGTACATGTTATCCTGACACTGTGTTTGTTCACTGACAGACGGAAAGTGGCTAAACAGCAAAGGTATTTCTGTTTGTGGTTGCAGGCGAGTTTTATTTTCTGAGAGCGCTGAAAACCTTTGCGCCCTTAAAGCTGACAAAAGAAGCGAGTCGCGTACATGTTATCCTGACACTGTGTTTGTTCACTGACAGACGGAAAGTGGCTAAACAGCAAAGGTATTTCTGTTTGTGGTTGCAGGCGAGTTTTATTTTCTGAGAGCGCTGATAACCTTTGCGCCCTTAAAGCTGACAAAAGAAGCGAGTCGCGTACATGTTATCCTGACACTGTGTTTGTTCACTGACAGACGGAAAGTGGCTAAACTGCAAAGGTATTTCTGTTTGTGGTTGCAGGCGAGTTTATTTTCTGAGAGCGCTGATAACCTTTGCGCCCTTAAAGCTGACAAAAGAAGCGAGTCGCGTACATGTTATCCTGACACTGTGTTTGTTCACTGACAGACGGAAAGTGGCTAAACAGCAAAGGTATTTCTGTTTGTGGTTGCAGGCGAGTTTATTTTCTGAGAGCGCTGATAACCTTTGCGCCCTTAAAGCTGACAAAAGAAGCGAGTCGCGTACATGTTATCCTGACACTGTGTTTGTTCACTGACAGACGGAAAGTGGCTAAACAGCAAAGGTATTTCTGTTTGTGGTTGCAGGCGAGTTTTATTTTCTGAGAGCGCTGATAACCTTTGCGCCCTTAAAGCTGACAAAAGAAGCGAGTCGCGTACATGTTATCCTGACACTGTGTTTGTTCACTGACAGACGGAAAGTGGCTAAACAGCAAAGGTATTTCTGTTTGTGGTTGCAGGCGAGTTTTATTTTCTGAGAGCGCTGATAACCTTTGCGCCCTTAAAGCTGACAAAAGAAGCGAGTCGCGTACATGTTATCCTGACACTGTGTTTGTTCACTGACAGACGGAAAGTGGCTAAACTGCAAAGGTATTTCTGTTTGTGGTTGCAGGCGAGTTTATTTTCTGAGAGCGCTGATAACCTTTGCGCCCTTAAAGCTGACAAAAGAAGCGAGTCGCGTACATGTTATCCTGACACTGTGTTTGTTCACTGACAGACGGAAAGTGGCTAAACAGCAAAGGTATTTCTGTTTGTGGTTGCAGGCGAGTTTTATTTTCTGAGAGCGCTGATAACCTTTGCGCCCTTAAAGCTGACAAAAGAAGCGAGTCGCGTACATGTTATCCTGACACTGTGTTTGTTCACTGACAGACGGAAAGTGGCTAAACAGCAAAGGTATTTCTGTTTGTGGTTGCAGGCGAGTTTTATTTTCTGAGAGCGCTGATAACCTTTGCGCCCTTAAAGCTGACAAAAGAAGCGAGTCGCGTACATGTTATCCTGACACTGTGTTTATTCACTGACAGACGGAAAGTGGCTAAACACCAAACGTATTTCTGTTTGTGGTTGCAGGCGAGTTTTATTTTCTGAGAGCGCTGTTAACCTTTGCGCCCTTAAAGCTGACAAAAGAAGCGAGTCGCGTACATGTTATCCTGACACTGTGTTTGTTCACTGACAGACGGAAAGTGGCTAAACAGCAAAGGTATTTCTGTTTGTGGTTGCAGGCGAGTTTTATTTTCTGAGAGCGCTGATAACCTTTGCGCCCTTAAAGCTGACAAAAGAAGCGAGTCGCGTACATGTTATCCTGACACTGTGTTTGTTCACTGACAGACGGAAAGTGGCTAAACTGCAAAGGTATTTCTGTTTGTGGTTGCAGGCGAGTTTATTTTCTGAGAGCGCTGATAACCTTTGCGCCCTTAAAGCTGACAAAAGAAGCGAGTCGCGTACATGTTATCCTGACACTGTGTTTGTTCACTGACAGACGGAAAGTGGCTAAACAGCAAAGGTATTTCTGTTTGTGGTTGCAGGCGAGTTTTATTTTCTGAGAGCGCTGATAACCTTTGCGCCCTTTAAGCTGACAAAAGAAGCGAGTCGCGTACATGTTATCCTGACACTGTGTTTGTTCACTGACAGACGGAAAGTGGCTAAACAGCAAAGGTATTTCTGTTTGTGGTTGCAGGCGAGTTTTATTTTCTGAGAGCGTTGATAACCTTTGCGCCCTTAAAGCTGACAAAAGAAGCGAGTCGCGTACATGTTATCCTGACACTGTGTTTGTTCACTGACAGACGGAAAGTGGCTAAACTGCAAAGGTATTTCTGTTTGTGGTTGCAGGCGAGTTTATTTTCTGAGAGCGCTGATAACCTTTGCGCCCTTAAAGCTGACAAAAGAAGCGAGTCGCGTACATGTTATCCTGACACTGTGTTTGTTCACTGACAGACGGAAAGTGGCTAAACACCAAAGGTATTTCTGTTTGTGGTTGCAGGCGAGTTTTATTTTCTGAGAGCGCTGATAACCTTTGCGCCCTTAAAGCTGACAAAAGAAGCGAGTCGCGTACATGTTATCCTGACACTGTGTTTAATCACTGACAGACGGAAAGTGGCTAAACAGCAAAGGTATTTCTGTTTGTGGTTGCAGGCGAGTTTTATTTTCTGAGAGCGCTGATAACCTTTGCGCCCTTAAAGCTGACAAAAGAAGCGAGTCGCGTACATGTTATCCTGACACTGTGTTTGTTCACTGACAGACGGAAAGTGGTTAAACTGCAAAGGTATTTCTGTTTGTGGTTGCAGGCGAGTTTATTTTCTGAGAGCGCTGATAACCATTGCGCCCTTAAAGCTGACAAAAGAAGCGAGTCGCCTACATGTTATCCTGACACTGTGTTTGTTCACTGACAGACGGAAAGTGGCTAAACACCAAAGGTATTTCTGTTTGTGGTTGCAGGCGAGTTTTATTTTCTGAGAGCGCTGATAACCTTTGCGCCCTTAAAGCTGACAAAAGAAGCGAGTCGCGTACATGTTATCCTGACACTGTGTTTGTTCACTGACAGACGGAAAGTGGCTAAACTGCAAAGGTATTTCTGTTTGTGGTTGCAGGCGAGTTTATTTTCTGAGAGCGCTGATAACCTTTGCGCCCTTAAAGCTGACAAAAGAAGCGAGTCGCGTACATGTTATCCTGACACTGTGTTTGTTCACTGACAGACGGAAAGTGGCTAAACAGCAAAGGTATTTCTGTTTGTGGTTGCAGGCGAGTTTTTTTTCTGAGAGCGCTGATAACCTTTGCGCCCTTAAAGCTGACAAAAGAAGCGAGTCGCGTACATGTTATCCTGACACTGTGTTTGTTCACTGACAGACGGAAAGTGGCTAAACAGCAAAGGTATTTCTGTTTGTGTTGCAGGCGAGTTTTATTTTCTGAGAGCGCTGATAACCTTTGCGCCCTTAAAGCTGACAAAAGAAGCGAGTCGCGTACATGTTATCCTGACACTGTGTTTGTCCACTGACAGACGGAAAGTGGCTAAACACCAAAGGTATTTCTGTTTGTGGTTGCAGGCGAGTTTTATTTTCTGAGAGCGCTGATAACCTTTGCGCCCTTAAAGCTGACAAAAGAAGCGAGTCGCGTACATGTTATCCTGACACTGTGTTTGTTCACTGACAGACGGAAAGTGGCTAAACAGCAAAGGTATTTCTGTTTGTGGTTGCAGGCGAGTTTTATTTTCTGAGAGCGCTGATAACCTTTGCGCCCTTAAAGCTGACAAAATAAGCGAGTCGCGTACATGTTATCCTGACACTGTGTTTGTTCACTGACAGACGGAAAGTGGCTAAACAGCAAAGGTATTTCTGTTTGTGGTTGCAGGCGAGTTATATTTTCTGAGAGCGCTGATAACCTTTGCGCCCTTAAAGCTGACAAATTAAGCGAGTCGCGTACATGTTATCCTGACAAGTGTTTGTTCACTGACAGACGGAAAGTGGCTAAACAGCAAAGGTATTTCTGTTTGTGGTTGCAGGCGAGTTTTATTTTCTGAGAGCGCTGATAACCTTTGCGCCCTTAAAGCTGACAAAAGAAGCGAGTCGCGTACATGTTATCCTGACACTGTGTTTGTTCACTGACAGACGGAAAGTGGCTAAACAGCAAAGGTATTTCTGTTTGTGGTTGCAGGCGAGTTTTTTTTCTGAGAGCGCTGATAACCTTTGCGCCCTTAAAGCTGACAAAAGAAGCGAGTCGCATACATGTTATCCTGACACTGTGTTTGTTCACTAACAGACGGAAAGTGGGTAAACAGCAAAGGTATTTCTGTTTGTGGTTGCAGGCGAGTTTTTTTTCTGAGAGCGCTGATAACCTTTGCGCCCTTAAAGCTGACAAAAGAAGCGAGTCGCGTACATGTTATCCTGACACTGTGTTTGTTCACTGACAGACGGAAAGTGGCTAAACTGCAAAGGTATTTCTGTTTGTGGTTGCAGGCGAGTTTTTTTTCTGAGAGCGCTGATAACCTTTGCGCCCTTAAAGCTGACAAAAGAAGCGAGTCGCGTACATGTTATCCTGCACTGTGTTTGTTCACTGACAGACGGAAAGTGGCTAAACTGCAAAGGTATTTCTGTTTGTGGTTGCAGGCGAGTTTATTTTCTGAGAGCGCTGATAACCTTTGCGCCCTTAAAGCTGACAAAAGAAGCGAGTCGCGTACATGTTATCCTGACACTGTGTTTGTTCACTGACAGACGGAAAGTGGCTAAACACCAAAGGTATTTCTGTTTGTGGTTGCAGGCGAGTTTTTTTTCTGAGAGCGCTGATAACCTTTGCGCCCTTAAAGCTGACAAAAGAAGCGAGTCGCGTACATGTTATCCTGACACTGTGTTTGTTCACTGACAGACGGAAAGTGGCTAAACTGCAAAGGTATTTCTGTTTGTGGTTGCAGGCGAGTTTTTTTTCTGAGAGCGCTGATAACCTTTGCGCCCTTAAAGCTGACAAAAGAAGCGAGTCGCGTACATGTTATCCTGACACTGTGTTTGTTCACTGACAGACAGAAAGTGGCTAAACTGCAAAGGTATTTCTGTTTGGGGTTGCAGGCGAGTTTTATTTTCTGAGAGCGCTGATAACCTTTGCGCCCTTAAAGCTGACAAAAGAAGCGAGTCGCGTACATGTTATCCTGACACTGTGTTTGTTCACTGACAGACGGAATGTGGCTAAACAGCAAAGATATTTCTGTTTGTGGTTGCAGGCGAGTTTTATTTTCTGAGAGCGCTGATAACATTTGCGCCCTTAAAGCTGACAAAAGAAGCGAGTCGCGTACATGTTATCCTGACACTGTGTTTGTTCACTGACAGACGGAAAGTGGCTAAACAGCAAAGGTATTTCTGTTTGTGGTTGCAGGCGAGTTTTTTTTCTGAGAGCGCTGATAACCTTTGCGCCCTTAAAGCTGACAAAAGAAGCGAGTCGCGTACATGTTATCCTGACACTGTGTTTGTTCACTGACAGACGGAAAGTGGCTAAACAGCAAAGGTATTTCTGTTTGTGGTTGCAGGCGAGTTTTATTTTCTGAGAGCGCTGATAACCTTTGCGCCCTTAAAGCTGACAAAAGAAGCGAGTCGCGTACATGTTATATTGACACTGTGTTTGTTCACTGACAGACGGAAAGTGGCTAAACAGCAAAGGTATTTCTGTTTGTGGTTGCAGGCGAGTTTTATTTTCTGAGAGCGCTGATAACCTTTGCGCCCTTAAAGCTGACAAAAGAAGCGAGTCGCGTACATGTTATCCTGACACTGTGTTTGTTCACTGACAGACGGAAAGTGGATAAACTGCAAAGGTATTTCTGTTTGTGGTTGCAGGCGAGTTTATTTTCTGAGAGCGCTGATAACCTTTGCGCCCTTAAAGCTGACAAAAGAAGCGAGTCGCGTACATGTTATCCTGACACTGTGTTTGTTCACTGACAGACGGAAAGTGGCTAAACAGCAAAGGTATTTCTGTTTGTGGTTGCAGGCGAGTTTTATTTTCTGAGAGCGCTGATAACCTTTGCGCCCTTACAGCTGACAAAAGAAGCGAGTCGCGTACATGTTATCCTGACACTGTGTTTGTTCACTGACAGACGGAAAGTGGCTAAGCAGCAAAGGTATTTCTGTTTGTGGTTGCAGGCGAGTTTATTTTCTGAGAGCGCTGATAACCTTTGCGCCCTTAAAGCTGACAAAAGAAGCGAGTCGTAGTACATGTTATCCTGACACTGTGTTTGTTCACTGACAGACGGAAAGTGGCTAAACAGCAAAGGTATTTCTGTTTGTGGTTGCAGGCGAGTTTATTTTCTGAGAGCGCTGATAACCTTTGCGCCCTTAAAGCTGACAAAAGAAGCGAGTCGCGTACATGTTATCCTGACACTGTGTTTGTTCACTGACAGACGGAAAGTGGCTAAACAGCAAAGGTATTTCTGTTTGTGGTTGCAGGCGAGTTTTATTTTCTGAGAGCGCTGATAACCTTTGCGCCCTTAAAGCTGACAAAAGAAGCGAGTCGCGTACATGTTATCCTGACACTGTGTTTGTTCACTGACAGACGGAAAGTGGCTAAACACCAAACGTATTTCTGTTTGTGGTTGCAGGCGAGTTTTATTTTCTGAGAGCGCTGATAACCTTTGCGCCCTTAAAGCTGACAAAAGAAGCGAGTCGCGTACATGTTATCCTGACACTGTATTTGTTCACTGACAGACGGAAAGTGGCTAAACAGCAAAGGTATTTCTGTTTGTGGTTGCAGCCGAGTTTTATTTTCTGAGAGCGCTGATAACCTTTGCGCCCTTAAAGCTGACAAAAGAAGCGAGTCGCGTACATGTTATCCTGACACTGTGTTTGTTCACTGACAGACGGAAGGTGGCTAAACTGCAAAGGTATTTCTGTTTGTGGTTGCAGGCGAGTTTATTTTCTGAGAGCGCTGATAACCTTTGCGCCCTTAAAGCTGACAAAAGAAGCGAGTCGCGTACATGTTATCCTGACACTGTGTTTGTTCACTGACAGACGGAAAGTGGCTAAACAGCAAAGGTATTTCTGTTTGTGGTTGCAGGCAAGTTTTATTTTCTGAGAGCGCTGATAACCTTTGCGCCCTTAAAGCTGACAAAAGAAGCGAGTCGCGTACATGTTATCCTGACACTGTGTTTGTTCACTGACAGACGGAAAGTGGCTAAACAGCAAAGGTATTTCTGTTTGTGGTTGCAGGCGAGTTTTATTTTCTGAGAGCGCTGATAACCTTTGCGCCCTTAAAGCTGACAAAAGAAGCGAGTCGCGTACATGTTATCCTGACACTGTGTTTGTTCACTGACAGACGGAAAGTGGCTAAACACCAAACGTATTTCTGTTTGTGGTTGCAGGCGAGTTTTATTTTCTGAGAGCGCTGATAACCTTTGCGCCCTTAAAGCTGACAAAAGAAGCGAGTCGCGTACATGTTATCCTGACACTGTGTTTGTTCACTGACAGACGGAAAGTGGCTAAACAACAAAGGTATTTCTGTTTGTGGTTGCAGGCGAGTTTTATTTTCTGAGAGCGCTGATAACCTTTGCGCCCTTAAAGCTGACAAAAGAAGCGAGTCGCGTACATGTTATCCTGACACTGTGTTTGTTCACTGACAGACGGAAAGTGGCTAAACTGCAAAGGTATTTCTGTTTGTGGTTGCAGGCGAGTTTATTTTCTGAGAGCGCTGATAACCTTTGCGCCCTTAAAGCTGACAAAAGAAGCGAGTCGCGTACATGTTATCCTGACACTGTGTTTGTTCACTGACAGACGGAAAGTGGCTAAACAGCAAAGGTATTTCTGTTTGTGGTTGCAGGCGAGTTTTATTTTCTGAGAGCGCTGATAACCTTTGCGCCCTTAAAGCTGACAAAAGAAGCGAGTCGCGTACATGTTATCCTGACACTGTGTTTGTTCACTGACAGACGGAAAGTGGCTAAACAGCAAAGGTATTTCTGTTTGTGGTTGCAGGCGAGTTTTATTTTCTGAGAGCGCTGATAACCTTTGCGCCCTTAAAGCTGACAAAAGAAGCGAGTCGCGTACATGTTATCCTGACACTGTGTTTGTTCACTGACAGACGGAAAGTGGCTAAACAGCAAAGGTATTTCTGTTTGTGGTTGCAGGCGAGTTTTATTTTCTGAGAGCGCTGATAACCTTTGCGCCCTTAAAGCTGACAAAAGAAGCGAGTCGCGTACATGTTATCCTGACACTGTGTTTGTTCACTGACAGACGGAAAGTGGCTAAACAGCAAAGGTATTTCTGTTTGTGGTTGCAGGCGAGTTTATTTTCTGAGAGCGCTGATAACCTTTGCGCCCTTAAAGCTGACAAAAGAAGCGAGTCGCGTACATGTTATCCTGACACTGTGTTTGTTCACTGACAGACGGAAAGTGGCTAAACAGCAAAGGTATTTCTGTTTGTGGTTGCAGGCGAGTTTTATTTTCTGAGAGCGCTGATAACCTTTGCGCCCTTAAAGCTGACAAAAGAAGCGAGTCGCGTACATGTTATTCTGACACTGTGTTTGTTCACTGACAGACGGAAAGTGGCTAAACACCAAAGGTATTTCTGTTTGTGGTTGCAGGCGAGTTTTATTTTCTGAGAGCGCTGATAACCTTTGCGCCCTTAAAGCTGACAAAAGAAGCGAGTCGCGTACATGTTATCCTGACACTGTGTTTGTTCACTGACAGACGGAAAGTGGTTAAACTGCAAAGGTATTTCTGTTTGTGGTTGCAGGCGAGTTTATTTTCTGAGAGCGCTGATAACCTTTGCGCCCTTAAAGCTGACAAAAGAAGCGAGTCGCGTACATGTTATCCTGACACTGTGTTTGTTCACTGACAGACGGAAAGTGGCTAATCACCAAAGGTATTTCTGTTTGTGGTTGCAGGCGAGTTTTATTTTCTGAGAGCGCTGATAACCTTTGCGCCCTTAAAGCTGACAAAAGAAGCGAGTCGCGTACATGTTATCCTGACACTGTGTTTGTTCACTGACAGACGGAAAGTGGCTAAACTGCAAAGGTATTTCTGTTTGTGGTTGCAGGCGAGTTTTATTTTCTGAGAGCGCTGATAACCTTTGCGGCCTTAAAGCTGACAAAAGAAGCGAGTCGCGTACATGTTATCCTGACACTGTGTTTGTTCACTGACAGACGGAAAGTGGCTAAACAGCAAAGGTATTTCTGTTTGTGGTAGCAGGCGAGTTTTATTTTCTGAGAGCGCTGATAACCTTTGCGCCCTTAAAGCTGACAAAAGAAGCGAGTCGCGTACATGTTATCCTGACACTGTGTTTGTTCACTGACAGACGGAAAGTGGCTAAACAGCAAAGGTATTTCTGTTTGTGGTTGCAGGCGAGTTTTTTTTCTGAGAGCGCTGATAACCTTTGCGCCCTTAAAGCTGACAAAAGAAGCGAGTCGCATACATGTTATCCTGACACTGTGTTTGTTCACTAACAGACGGAAAGTGGCTAAACAGCAAAGGTATTTCTGTTTGTGGTTGCAGGCGAGTTTTTTTTCTGAGAGCGCTGATAACCTTTGCGCCCTTAAAGCTGACAAAAGAAGCGAGTCGCGTACATGTTATCCTGACACTGTGTTTGTTCACTGACAGACGGAAAGTGGCTAAACTGCAAAGGTATTTCTGTTTGTGGTTGCAGGCGAGTTTTTTTTCTGAGAGCGCTGAACACCTTTGCGCCCTTAAAGCTGACAAAAGAAGCGAGTCGCGTACATGTTATCCTGACACTGTGTTTGTTCACTGACAGACGGAAAGTGGCTAAACACCAAAGGTATTTCTGTTTGTGGTTGCAGGCGAGTTTTTTTTCTGAGAGCGCTGATAACATTTGCGCCCTTAAAGCTGACAAAAGAAGCGAGTCGCGTACATGTTATCCTGACACTGTGTTTGTTCACTGACAGACGGAAAGTGGCTAAACTGTAAAGGTATTTCTGTTTGTGGTTGCAGGCGAGTTTTTTTTCTGAGAGCGCTGATAACCTTTGCGCCCTTAAAGCTGACAAAAGAAGCGAGTCGCGTACATGTTATCCTGACACTGTGTTTGTTCACTGACAGACAGAAAGTGGCTAAACTGCAAAGGTATTTCTGTTTGTGGTTGCAGGCGAGTTTTATTTTCTGAGAGCGCTGATAACCTTTGCGCCCTTAAAGCTGACAAAAGAAGCGAGTCGCGTACATGTTATCCTGACACTGTGTTTGTTCACTGACAGACGGAAAGTGGCTAAACAGCAAAGATATTTCTGTTTGTGGTTGCAGGCGTGTTTTATTTTCTGAGAGCGCTGATAACATTTGCGCCCTTAAAGCTGACAAAAGAAGCGAGTCGCGTACATGTTATCCTGACACTGTGTTTGTTCACTGACAGACGGAAAGTGGCTAAACAGCAAAGGTATTTCTGTTTGTGGTTGCAGGCGAGTTTTTTTTTCTGAGAGCGCTGATAACCTTTGCGCCCTTAAAGCTGACAAAAGAAGCGAGTCGCGTACATGTTATCCTGACACTGTGTTTGTTCACTGACAGACGGAAAGTGGCTAAACAGCAAAGATATTTCTGTTTGTGGTTGCAGGCGAGTTTTATTTTCTGAGAGCGCTGATAACCTTTGCGCCCTTAAAGCTGACAAAAGAAGCGAGTCGCGTACATGTTATATTGACACTGTGTTTGTTCACTGACAGACGGAAAGTGGCTAAACAGCAAAGGTATTTCTGTTTGTGGTTGCAGGCGAGTTTTATTTTCTGAGAGCGCTGATAACCTTTGCGCCCTTAAAACTGACAAAAGAAGCGCGTCGCGTACATGTTATCCTGACACTGTGTTTGTCCACTGACAGACGGAAAGTGGCTAAACACCAAAGGTATTTCTGTTTGTGGTTGCAGGCGAGTTTTATTTTCTGAGAGCGCTGATAACTTTTGCGCCCTTAAAGCTGACAAAAGAAGCGAGTCGCGTACATGTTATCCTGACACTGTGTTTGTTCACTGACAGACGGAAAGTGGCTAAACAGCAAAGGTATTTCTGTTTGTGGTTGCAGGCGAGTTTTATTTTCTGAGAGCGCTGATAACCTTTGCGCCCTTAAAGCTGACAAAAGAAGCGAGTCGCGTACATGTTATCCTGACACTGTGTTTGTTCACTGACAGACGGAAAGTGGCTAAACAGCAAAGGTATTTCTGTTTGTGGTTGCAGGCGAGTTTTTTTTCTGAGAGCGCTGATAACCTTTGCGCCCTTAAAGCTGACAAAAGAAGCGAGTCGCATACATGTTATCCTGACACTGTGTTTGTTCACTAACAGACGGAAAGTGGCTAAACAGCAAAGGTATTTCTGTTTGTGGTTGCAGGCGAGTTTTTTTTCTGAGAGCGCTGATAACCTTTGCGCCCTTAAAGCTGACAAAAGAAGCGAGTCGCGTACATGTTATCCTGACACTGTGTTTGTTCACTGACAGACGGAAAGTGGCTAAACAGCAAAGGTATTTCTGTTTGTGGTTGCAGGCGAGTTTTATTTTCTGAGAGCGCTGATAACCTTTGCGCCCTTAAAGCTGACAAAAGAAGCGAGTCGCGTACATGTTATCCTGACACTGTGTTTGTTCACTGACAGACGGAAAGTGGCTAAACAGCAAAGGTATTTCTGTTTGTGGTTGCAGGCGAGTTTTATTTTCTGAGAGCGCTGATAACCTTTGCGCCCTTAAAGCTGACAAAATAAGCGAGTCGCGTACATGTTATCCTGACACTGTGTTTGTTCACTGACAGACGGAAAGTGGATAAACTGCAAAGGTATTTCTGTTTGTGGTTGCAGGCGAGTTTATTTTCTGAGAGCGCTGATAACCTTTGCGTCCTTAAAGCTGACAAAAGAAGCGAGTCGCGTACATGTTATCCTGACACTGTGTTTGTTCACTGACAAACGGAAAGTGGCTAAACTGCAAAGGTATTTCTGTTTGTGGTTGCAGGCGAGTTTATTTTCTGAGAGCGCTGATAACCTTTGCGCCCTTAAAGCTGACAAAAGAAGCGAGTCGCGTACATGTTATCCTGACACTGTGTTTGTTCACTGACAGACGGAAAGTGGCTAAACAGCAAAGGTATTTCTGTTTGTGGTTGCAGGCGAGTTTTATTTTCTGAGAGCGCTGATAACCTTTGCGCCCTTAAAGCTGACAAAAGAAGCGAGTCGCGTACATGTTATCCTGACACTGTGTTTGTTCACTGACAGACGGAAGGTGGCTAAACAGCAAAGGTATTTCTGTTTGTGTTGCAGGCGAGTTTTATTTTCTGAGAGCGCTGATAACCTTTGCGCCCTTAAAGCTGACAAAAGAAGCGAGTCGCGTACATGTTATCCTGACACTGTGTTTGTCCACTGACAGACGGAAAGTGGCTAAACAGCAAAGGTATTTCTGTTTGTGGTTGCAGGCGAGTTTTATTTTCTGAGAGCGCTGATAACCTTTGCGCCCTTAAAGCTGACAAAAGAAGCGAGTCGCGTACATGTTATCCTGACACTGTGTTTGTTCACTGACAGACGGAAAGTGGCTAAACAGCAAAGGTATTTCTGTTTGTGGTTGCAGGCGAGTTTTATTTTCTGAGAGCGCTGATAACCTTTGCGCCCTTAAAGCTGACAAAAGAAGCGAGTCGCGTACATGTTATCCTGACACTGTGTTTGTTCACTGACAGACGGAAAGTGGCTAAACAGCAAAGGTATTTCTGTTTGTGGTTGCAGGCGAGTTTTTTTTCTGAGAGCGCTGATAACCTTTGCGCCCTTAAAGCTGACAAAAGAAGCGAGTCGCATACATGTTATCCTGACACTGTGTTTGTTCACTAACAGACGGAAAGTGGCTAAACAGCAAAGGTATTTCTGTTTGTGGTTGCAGGCGAGTTTTTTTTCTGAGAGCGCTGATAACCTTTGCGCCCTTAAAGCTGACAAAAGAAGCGAGTCGCGTACATGTTATCCTGACACTGTGTTTGTTCACTGACAGACGGAAAGTGGCTAAACTGCAAAGGTATTTCTGTTTGTGGTTGCTGGCGAGTTTTTTTTCTGAGAGCGCTGATAACCTTTGCGCCCTTAAAGCTGACAAAAGAAGCGAGTCGCGTACATGTTATTCTGACACTGTGTTTGTTCACTGACAGACGGAAAGTGGCTAAACTGCAAAGGTATTTCTGTTTGTGGTTGCAGGCGAGTTTTTTTTCTGAGAGCGCTGATAACCTTTGCGCCCTTAAAGCTGACAAAAGAAGCGAGTCGCGTACATGTTATCCTGACACTGTGTTTGTTCACTGACAGACGGAAAGTGGCTAAACACCAAAGGTATTTCTGTTTGTGGTTGCAGGCGAGTTTTTTTTCTGAGAGCGCTGATAACATTTGCGCCCTTAAAGCTGACAAAAGAAGCGAGTCGCGTACATGTTATCCTGACACTGTGTTTGTTCACTGACAGACGGAAAGTGGCTAAACTGCAAAGGTATTTCTGTTTGTGGTTGCAGGCGAGTTTTTTTTCTGAGAGCGCTGATAACCTTTGCGCCCTTAAAGCTGACAAAAGAAGCGAGTCGCGTACATGTTATCCTGACACTGTGTTTGTTCACTGACAGACAGAAAGTGGCTAAACTGCAAAGGTATTTCTGTTTGTGGTTGCAGGCGAGTTTTATTTTCTGAGAGCGCTGATAACCTTTGCGCCCTTAAAGCTGACAAAAGAAGCGAGTCGCGTACATGTTATCCTGACACTGTGTTTGTTCACTGACAGACGGAAAGTGGCTAAACAGCAAAGATATTTCTGTTTGTGGTTGCAGGCGTGTTTTATTTTCTGAGAGCGCTGATAACATTTGCGCCCTTAAAGCTGACAAAAGAAGCGAGTCGCGTACATGTTATCCTGACACTGTGTTTGTTCACTGACAGACGGAAAGTGGCTAAACAGCAAAGGTATTTCTGTTTGTGGTTGCAGGCGAGTTTTTTTTTCTGAGAGCGCTGATAACCTTTGCGCCCTTAAAGCTGACAAAAGAAGCGAGTCGCGTACATGTTATCCTGACACTGTGTTTGTTCACTGACAGACGGAAAGTGGCTAAACAGCAAAGATATTTCTGTTTGTGGTTGCAGGCGAGTTTTATTTTCTGAGAGCGCTGATAACCTTTGCGCCCTTAAAGCTGACAAAAGAAGCGAGTCGCGTACATGTTATATTGACACTGTGTTTGTTCACTGACAGACGGAAAGTGGCTAAACAGCAAAGGTATTTCTGTTTGTGGTTGCAGGCGAGTTTTATTTTCTGAGAGCGCTGATAACCTTTGCGCCCTTAAAGCTGACAAAAGAAGCGAGTCGCGTACATGTTATCCTGACACTGTGTTTGTCCACTGACAGACGGAAAGTGGCTAAACACCAAAGGTATTTCTGTTTGTGGTTGCAGGCGAGTTTTATTTTCTGAGAGCGCTGATAACCTTTGCGCCCTTAAAGCTGACAAAAGAAGCGAGTCGCGTACATGTTATCCTGACACTGTGTTTGTTCACTGACAGACGGAAAGTGGCTAAACAGCAAAGGTATTTCTGTTTGTGGTTGCAGGCGAGTTTTATTTTCTGAGAGCGCTGATAACCTTTGCGCCCTTAAAGCTGACAAAAGAAGCGAGTCGCGTACATGTTATCCTGACACTGTGTTTGTTCACTGACAGACGGAAAGTGGCTAAACAGCAAAGGTATTTCTGTTTGTGGTTGCAGGCGAGTTTTTTTTCTGAGAGCGCTGATAACCTTTGCGCCCTTAAAGCTGACAAAAGAAGCGAGTCGCATACATGTTATCCTGACACTGTGTTTGTTCACTAACAGACGGAAAGTGGCTAAACAGCAAAGGTATTTCTGTTTGTGGTTGCAGGCGAGTTTTTTTTCTGAGAGCGCTGATAACCTTTGCGCCCTTAAAGCTGACAAAAGAAGCGAGTCGCGTACATGTTATCCTGACACTGTGTTTGTTCACTGACAGACGGAAAGTGGCTAAACACCAAAGATATTTCTGTTTGTGGTTGCAGGCGAGTTTTTTTTCTGAGAGCGCTGATAACATTTGCGCCCTTAAAGCTGACAAAAGAAGCGAGTCGCGTACATGTTATCCTGACACTGTGTTTGTTCACTGACAGACGGAAAGTGGCTAAACTGCAAAGGTATTTCTGTTTGTGGTTGGAGGCGAGTTTTTTTTCTGAGAGCGCTGATAACCTTTGCGCCCTTAAAGCTGACAAAAGAAGCGAGTCGCGTACATGTTATCCTGACACTGTGTTTGTTCACTGACAGACAGAAAGTGGCTAAACTGCAAAGGTATTTCTGTTTGTGGTTGCAGGCGAGTTTTATTTTCTGAGAGCGCTGATAACCTTTGCGCCCTTAAAGCTGACAAAAGAAGCGAGTCGCGTACATGTTATCCTGACACTGTGTTTGTTCACTGACAGACGGAAAGTGGCTAAACAGCAAAGATATTTCTGTTTGTGGTTGCAGGCGTGTTTTATTTTCTGAGAGCGCTGATAACATTTGCGCCCTTAAAGCTGACAAAAGAAGCGAGTCGCGTACATGTTATCCTGACACTGTGTTTGTTCACTGACAGACGGAAAGTGGCTAAACAGCAAAGGTATTTCTGTTTGTGGTTGCAGGCGAGTTTTTTTTTCTGAGAGCGCTGATAACCTTTGCGCCCTTAAAGCTGACAAAAGAAGCGAGTCGCGTACATGTTATCCTGACACTGTGTTTGTTCACTGACAGACGGAAAGTGGCTAAACAGCAAAGATATTTCTGTTTGTGGTTGCAGGCGAGTTTTATTTTCTGAGAGCGCTGATAACCTTTGCGCCCTTAAAGCTGACAAAAGAAGCGAGTCGCGTACATGTTATATTGACACTGTGTTTGTTCACTGACAGACGGAAAGTGGCTAAACAGCAAAGGTATTTCTGTTTGTGGTTGCAGGCGAGTTTTATTTTCTGAGAGCGCTGATAACCTTTGCGCCCTTAAAGCTGACAAAAGAAGCGCGTCGCGTACATGTTATCCTGACACTGTGTTTGTCCACTGACAGACGGAAAGTGGCTAAACACCAAAGGTATTTCTGTTTGTGGTTGCAGGCGAGTTTTATTTTCTGAGAGCGCTGATAACCTTTGCGCCCTTAAAGCTGACAAAAGAAGCGAGTCGCGTACATGTTATCCTGACACTGTGTTTGTTCACTGACAGACGGAAAGTGGCTAAACAGCAAAGGTATTTCTGTTTGTGGTTGCAGGCGAGTTTTATTTTCTGAGAGCGCTGATAACCTTTGCGCCCTTAAAGCTGACAAAAGAAGCGAGTCGCGTACATGTTATCCTGACACTGTGTTTGTTCACTGACAGATGGAAAGTGGCTAAACAGCAAAGGTATTTCTGTTTGTGGTTGCAGGCGAGTTTTTTTTCTGAGAGCGCTGATAACCTTTGCGCCCTTAAAGCTGACAAAAGAAGCGAGTCGCATACATGTTATCCTGACACTGTGTTTGTTCACTAACAGACGGAAAGTGGCTAAACAGCAAAGGTATTTCTGTTTGTGGTTGCAGGCGAGTTTTTTTTCTGAGAGCGCTGATAACCTTTGCGCCCTTAAAGCTGACAAAAGAAGCGAGTCGCGTACATGTTATCCTGACACTGTGTTTGTTCACTGACAGACGGAAAGTGGCTAAACAGCAAAGGTATTTCTGTTTGTGGTTGCAGGCGAGTTTTATTTTCTGAGAGCGCTGATAACCTTTGCGCCCTTAAAGCTGACAAAAGAAGCGAGTCGCGTACATGTTATCCTGACACTGTGTTTGTTCACTGACAGACGGAAAGTGGCTAAACAGCAAAGGTATTTCTGTTTGTGGTTGCAGGCGAGTTTTATTTTCTGAGAGCGCTGATAACCTTTGCGCCCTTAAAGCTGACAAAATAAGCGAGTCGCGTACATGTTATCCTGACACTGTGTTTGTTCACTGACAGACGGAAAGTGGATAAACTGCAAAGGTATTTCTGTTTGTGGTTGCAGGCGAGTTTATTTTCTGAGAGCGCTGATAACCTTTGCGCCCTTAAAGCTGACAAAAGAAGCGAGTCGCGTACATGTTATCCTGACACTGTGTTTGTTCACTGACAGACGGAAAGTGGCTAAACTGCAAAGGTATTTCTGTTTGTGGTTGCAGGCGAGTTTATTTTCTGAGAGCGCTGATAACCTTTGCGCCCTTAAAGCTGACAAAAGAAGCGAGTCGCGTACATGTTATCCTGACACTGTGTTTGTTCACTGACAGACGGAAAGTGGCTAAACAGCAAAGGTATTTCAGTTTGTGGTTGCAGGCGAGTTTTATTTTCTGAGAGCGCTGATAACCTTTGCGCCCTTAAAGCTAACAAAAGAAGCGAGTCGCGTACATGTTATCATGACACTGTGTTTGTTCACTGACAGACGGAAGGTGGCTAAACAGCAAAGGTATTTCTGTTTGTGTTGCAGGCGAGTTTTATTTTCTGAGAGCGCTGATAACCTTTGCGCCCTTAAAGCTGACAAAAGAAGCGAGTCGCGTACATGTTATCCTGACACTGTGTTTGTCCACTGACAGACGGAAAGTGGCTAAACACCAAAGGTATTTCTGTTTGTGGTTGCAAACGAGTTTTATTTTCTGAGAGCGCTGATAACCTTTGCGCCCTTAAAGCTGACAAAAGAAGCGAGTCGCGTACATGTTATCCTGACACTGTGTTTGTTCACTGACAGACGGAAAGTGGCTAAACAGCAAAGGTATTTCTGTTTGTGGTTGCAGGCGAGTTTTATTTTCTGAGAGCGCTGATAACCTTTGCGCCCTTAAAGCTGACAAAAGAAGCGAGTCGCGTACATGTTATCCTGACACTGTGTTTGTTCACTGACAGACGGAAAGTGGCTAAACAGCAAAGGTATTTCTGTTTGTGGTTGCAGGCGAGTTTTTTTTCTGAGAGCGCTGATAACCTTTGCGCCCTTAAAGCTGACAAAAGAAGCGAGTCGCATACATGTTATCCTGACACTGTGTTTGTTCACTAACAGACGGAAAGTGGCTAAACAGCAAAGGTATTTCTGTTTGTGGTTGCAGGCGAGTTTTTTTTCTGAGAGCGCTGATAACCTTTGCGCCCTTAAAGCTGACAAAAGAAGCGAGTCGCGTACATGTTATCCTGACACTGTGTTTGTTCACTGACAGACGGAAAGTGGCTAAACTGCAAAGGTATTTCTGTTTGTGGTTGCTGGCGAGTTTTTTTTCTGAGAGCGCTGATAACCTTTGCGCCCTTAAAGCTGACAAAAGAAGCGAGTCGCGTACATGTTATCCTGACACTGTGTTTGTTCACTGACAGACGGAAAGTGGCTAAACTGCAAAGGTATTTCTGTTTGTGGTTGCAGGCGAGTTTTTTTTCTGAGAGCGCTGATAACCTTTGCGCCCTTAAAGCTGACAAAAGAAGCGAGTCGCGTACATGTTATCCTGACACTGTGTTTGTTCACTGACAGACGGAAAGTGGCTAAACACCAAAGGTATTTCTGTTTGTGGTTGCAGGCGAGTTTTTTTTCTGAGAGCGCTGATAACATTTGCGCCCTTAAAGCTGACAAAAGAAGCGAGTCGCGTACATGTTATCCTGACACTGTGTTTGTTCACTGACAGACGGAAAGTGGCTAAACTGCAAAGGTATTTCTGTTTGTGGTTGCAGGCGAGTTTTTTTTCTGAGAGCGCTGATAACCTTTGCGCCCTTAAAGCTGACAAAAGAAGCGAGTCGCGTACATGTTATCCTGACACTGTGTTTGTTCACTGACAGACGGAAAGTGGCTAAACAGCAAAGATATTTCTGTTTGTGGTTGCAGGCGTGTTTTATTTTCTGAGAGCGCTGATAACATTTGCGCCCTTAAAGCTGACAAAAGAAGCGAGTCGCGTACATGTTATCCTGACACTGTGTTTGTTCACTGACAGACGGAAAGTGGCTAAACAGCAAAGGTATTTCTGTTTGTGGTTGCAGGCGAGTTTTTTTTTCTGAGAGCGCTGATAACCTTTGCGCCCTTAAAGCTGACAAAAGAAGCGAGTCGCGTACATGTTATCCTGACACTGTGTTTGTTCACTGACAGACGGAAAGTGGCTAAACAGCAAAGATATTTCTGTTTGTGGTTGCAGGCGAGTTTTATTTTCTGAGAGCGCTGATAACCTTTGCGCCCTTAAAGCTGACAAAAGAAGCGAGTCGCGTACATGTTATATTGACACTGTGTTTGTTCACTGACAGACGGAAAGTGGCTAAACAGCAAAGGTATTTCTGTTTGTGGTTGCAGGCGAGTTTTATTTTCTGAGAGCGCTGATAACCTTTGCGCCCTTAAAGCTGACAAAAGAAGCGAGTCGCGTACATGTTATCCTGACACTGTGTTTGTCCACTGACAGACGGAAAGTGGCTAAACACCAAAGGTATTTCTGTTTGTGGTTGCAGGCGAGTTTTATTTTCTGAGAGCGCTGATAACCTTTGCGCCCTTAAAGCTGACAAAAGAAGCGAGTCGCGTACATGTTATCCTGACACTGTGTTTGTTCACTGACAGACGGAAAGTGGCTAAACAGCAAAGGTATTTCTGTTTGTGGTTGCAGGCGAGTTTTATTTTCTGAGAGCGCTGATAACCTTTGCGCCCTTAAAGCTGACAAGAGAAGCGAGTCGCGTACATGTTATCCTGACACTGTGTTTGTTCACTGACAGACGGAAAGTGGCTAAACAGCAAAGGTATTTCTGTTTGTGGTTGCAGGCGAGTTTTTTTTCTGAGAGCGCTGATAACCTTTGCGCCCTTAAAGCTGACAAAAGAAGCGAGTCGCATACATGTTATCCTGACACTGTGTTTGTTCACTAACAGACGGAAAGTGGCTAAACAGCAAAGGTATTTCTGTTTGTGGTTGCAGGCGAGTTTTTTTTCTGAGAGCGCTGATAACCTTTGCGCCCTTAAAGCTGACAAAAGAAGCGAGTCGCGTACATGTTATCCTGACACTGTGTTTGTTCACTGACAGACGGAAAGTGGCTAAACTGCAAAGGTATTTCTGTTTGTGGTTGCTGGCGAGTTTTTTTTCTGAGAGCGCTGATAACCTTTGCGCCCTTAAAGCTGACAAAAGAAGCGAGTCGCGTACATGTTATCCTGACACTGTGTTTGTTCACTGACAGACGGAAAGTGGCTAAACTGCAAAGGTATTTCTGTTTGTGGTTGGAGGCGAGTTTTTTTTCTGAGAGCGCTGATAACCTTTGCGCCCTTAAAGCTGACAAAAGAAGCGAGTCGCGTACATGTTATCCTGACACTGTGTTTGTTCACTGACAGACAGAAAGTGGCTAAACTGCAAAGGTATTTCTGTTTGTGGTTGCAGGCGAGTTTTATTTTCTGAGAGCGCTGATAACCTTTGCGCCCTTAAAGCTGACAAAAGAAGCGAGTCGCGTACATGTTATCCTGACACTGTGTTTGTTCACTGACAGACGGAAAGTGGCTAAACAGCAAAGATATTTCTGTTTGTGGTTGCAGGCGTGTTTTATTTTCTGAGAGCGCTGATAACATTTGCGCCCTTAAAGCTGACAAAAGAAGCGAGTCGCGTACATGTTATCCTGACACTGTGTTTGTTCACTGACAGACGGAAAGTGGCTAAACAGCAAAGGTATTTCTGTTTGTGGTTGCAGGCGAGTTTTTTTTTCTGAGAGCGCTGATAACCTTTGCGCCCTTAAAGCTGACAAAAGAAGCGAGTCGCGTACATGTTATCCTGACACTGTGTTTGTTCACTGACAGACGGAAAGTGGCTAAACAGCAAAGATATTTCTGTTTGTGGTTGCAGGCGAGTTTTATTTTCTGAGAGCGCTGATAACCTTTGCGCCCTTAAAGCTGACAAAAGAAGCGAGTCGCGTACATGTTATATTGACACTGTGTTTGTTCACTGACAGACGGAAAGTGGCTAAACAGCAAAGGTATTTCTGTTTGTGGTTGCAGGCGAGTTTTATTTTCTGAGAGCGCTGATAACCTTTGCGCCCTTAAAGCTGACAAAAGAAGCGCGTCGCGTACATGTTATCCTGACACTGTGTTTGTCCACTGACAGACGGAAAGTGGCTAAACACCAAAGGTATTTCTGTTTGTGGTTGCAGGCGAGTTTTATTTTCTGAGAGCGCTGATAACCTTTGCGCCCTTAAAGCTGACAAAAGAAGCGAGTCGCGTACATGTTATCCTGACACTGTGTTTGTTCACTGACAGACGGAAAGTGGCTAAACAGCAAAGGTATTTCTGTTTGTGGTTGCAGGCGAGTTTTATTTTCTGAGAGCGCTGATAACCTTTGCGCCCTTAAAGCTGACAAAAGAAGCGAGTCGCGTACATGTTATCCTGACACTGTGTTTGTTCACTGACAGATGGAAAGTGGCTAAACAGCAAAGGTATTTCTGTTTGTGGTTGCAGGCGAGTTTTTTTTCTGAGAGCGCTGATAACCTTTGCGCCCTTAAAGCTGACAAAAGAAGCGAGTCGCATACATGTTATCCTGACACTGTGTTTGTTCACTAACAGACGGAAAGTGGCTAAACAGCAAAGGTATTTCTGTTTGTGGTTGCAGGCGAGTTTTTTTTCTGAGAGCGCTGATAACCTTTGCGCCCTTAAAGCTGACAAAAGAAGCGAGTCGCGTACATGTTATCCTGACACTGTGTTTGTTCACTGACAGACGGAAAGTGGCTAAACAGCAAAGGTATTTCTGTTTGTGGTTGCAGGCGAGTTTTATTTTCTGAGAGCGCTGATAACCTTTGCGCCCTTAAAGCTGACAAAAGAAGCGAGTCGCGTACATGTTATCCTGACACTGTGTTTGTTCACTGACAGACGGAAAGTGGCTAAACAGCAAAGGTATTTCTGTTTGTGGTTGCAGGCGAGTTTTATTTTCTGAGAGCGCTGATAACCTTTGCGCCCTTAAAGCTGACAAAATAAGCGAGTCGCGTACATGTTATCCTGACACTGTGTTTGTTCACTGACAGACGGAAAGTGGATAAACTGCAAAGGTATTTCTGTTTGTGGTTGCAGGCGAGTTTATTTTCTGAGAGCGCTGATAACCTTTGCGCCCTTAAAGCTGACAAAAGAAGCGAGTCGCGTACATGTTATCCTGACACTGTGTTTGTTCACTGACAGACGGAAAGTGGCTAAACTGCAAAGGTATTTCTGTTTGTGGTTGCAGGCGAGTTTATTTTCTGAGAGCGCTGATAACCTTTGCGCCCTTAAAGCTGACAAAAGAAGCGAGTCGCGTACATGTTATCCTGACACTGTGTTTGTTCACTGACAGACGGAAAGTGGCTAAACAGCAAAGGTATTTCAGTTTGTGGTTGCAGGCGAGTTTTATTTTCTGAGAGCGCTGATAACCTTTGCGCCCTTAAAGCTAACAAAAGAAGCGAGTCGCGTACATGTTATCATGACACTGTGTTTGTTCACTGACAGACGGAAGGTGGCTAAACAGCAAAGGTATTTCTGTTTGTGTTGCAGGCGAGTTTTATTTTCTGAGAGCGCTGATAACCTTTGCGCCCTTAAAGCTGACAAAAGAAGCGAGTCGCGTACATGTTATCCTGACACTGTGTTTGTCCACTGACAGACGGAAAGTGGCTAAACACCAAAGGTATTTCTGTTTGTGGTTGCAAACGAGTTTTATTTTCTGAGAGCGCTGATAACCTTTGCGCCCTTAAAGCTGACAAAAGAAGCGAGTCGCGTACATGTTATCCTGACACTGTGTTTGTTCACTGACAGACGGAAAGTGGCTAAACAGCAAAGGTATTTCTGTTTGTGGTTGCAGGCGAGTTTTATTTTCTGAGAGCGCTGATAACCTTTGCGCCCTTAAAGCTGACAAAAGAAGCGAGTCGCGTACATGTTATCCTGACACTGTGTTTGTTCACTGACAGACGGAAAGTGGCTAAACAGCAAAGGTATTTCTGTTTGTGGTTGCAGGCGAGTTTTTTTTCTGAGAGCGCTGATAACCTTTGCGCCCTTAAAGCTGACAAAAGAAGCGAGTCGCATACATGTTATCCTGACACTGTGTTTGTTCACTAACAGACGGAAAGTGGCTAAACAGCAAAGGTATTTCTGTTTGTGGTTGCAGGCGAGTTTTTTTTCTGAGAGCGCTGATAACCTTTGCGCCCTTAAAGCTGACAAAAGAAGCGAGTCGCGTACATGTTATCCTGACACTGTGTTTGTTCACTGACAGACGGAAAGTGGCTAAACTGCAAAGGTATTTCTGTTTGTGGTTGCTGGCGAGTTTTTTTTCTGAGAGCGCTGATAACCTTTGCGCCCTTAAAGCTGACAAAAGAAGCGAGTCGCGTACATGTTATCCTGACACTGTGTTTGTTCACTGACAGACGGAAAGTGGCTAAACTGCAAAGGTATTTCTGTTTGTGGTTGCAGGCGAGTTTTTTTTCTGAGAGCGCTGATAACCTTTGCGCCCTTAAAGCTGACAAAAGAAGCGAGTCGCGTACATGTTATCCTGACACTGTGTTTGTTCACTGACAGACGGAAAGTGGCTAAACACCAAAGGTATTTCTGTTTGTGGTTGCAGGCGAGTTTTTTTTCTGAGAGCGCTGATAACATTTGCGCCCTTAAAGCTGACAAAAGAAGCGAGTCGCGTACATGTTATCCTGACACTGTGTTTGTTCACTGACAGACGGAAAGTGGCTAAACTGCAAAGGTATTTCTGTTTGTGGTTGCAGGCGAGTTTTTTTTTTGAGAGCGCTGATAACCTTTGCGCCCTTAAAGCTGACAAAAGAAGCGAGTCGCGTACATGTTATCCTGACACTGTGTTTGTTCACTGACAGACGGAAAGTGGCTAAACAGCAAAGATATTTCTGTTTGTGGTTGCAGGCGTGTTTTATTTTCTGAGAGCGCTGATAACATTTGCGCCCTTAAAGCTGACAAAAGAAGCGAGTCGCGTACATGTTATCCTGACACTGTGTTTGTTCACTGACAGACGGAAAGTGGCTAAACAGCAAAGGTATTTCTGTTTGTGGTTGCAGGCGAGTTTTTTTTTCTGAGAGCGCTGATAACCTTTGCGCCCTTAAAGCTGACAAAAGAAGCGAGTCGCGTACATGTTATCCTGACACTGTGTTTGTTCACTGACAGACGGAAAGTGGCTAAACAGCAAAGATATTTCTGTTTGTGGTTGCAGGCGAGTTTTATTTTCTGAGAGCGCTGATAACCTTTGCGCCCTTAAAGCTGACAAAAGAAGCGAGTCGCGTACATGTTATATTGACACTGTGTTTGTTCACTGACAGACGGAAAGTGGCTAAACAGCAAAGGTATTTCTGTTTGTGGTTGCAGGCGAGTTTTATTTTCTGAGAGCGCTGATAACCTTTGCGCCCTTAAAGCTGACAAAAGAAGCGAGTCGCGTACATGTTATCCTGACACTGTGTTTGTCCACTGACAGACGGAAAGTGGCTAAACACCAAAGGTATTTCTGTTTGTGGTTGCAGGCGAGTTTTATTTTCTGAGAGCGCTGATAACCTTTGCGCCCTTAAAGCTGACAAAAGAAGCGAGTCGCGTACATGTTATCCTGACACTGTGTTTGTTCACTGACAGACGGAAAGTGGCTAAACAGCAAAGGTATTTCTGTTTGTGGTTGCAGGCGAGTTTTATTTTCTGAGAGCGCTGATAACCTTTGCGCCCTTAAAGCTGACAAGAGAAGCGAGTCGCGTACATGTTATCCTGACACTGTGTTTGTTCACTGACAGACGGAAAGTGGCTAAACAGCAAAGGTATTTCTGTTTGTGGT
Source organism: Hymenopus coronatus (assembly GCA_030762935.1). NCBI lineage: Eukaryota > Metazoa > Arthropoda > Insecta > Mantodea > Hymenopodidae > Hymenopus > Hymenopus coronatus. The sequence goes on along the minus strand of CM060882.1, from coordinate 3,800,619 downwards.
TGCAGGCGAGTTTTTTTTCTGAGAGCGCTGATAACCTTTGCGCCCTTAAAGCTGACAAAAGAAGCGAGTCGCATACATGTTATCCTGACACTGTGTTTGTTCACTAACAGACGGAAAGTGGCTAAACAGCAAAGGTATTTCTGTTTGTGGTTGCAGGCGAGTTTTTTTTCTGAGAGCGCTGATAACCTTTGCGCCCTTAAAGCTGACAAAAGAAGCGAGTCGCGTACATGTTATCCTGACACTGTGTTTGTTCACTGACAGACGGAAAGTGGCTAAACTGCAAAGGTATTTCTGTTTGTGGTTGCTGGCGAGTTTTTTTTCTGAGAGCGCTGATAACCTTTGCGCCCTTAAAGCTGACAAAAGAAGCGAGTCGCGTACATGTTATCCTGACACTGTGTTTGTTCACTGACAGACGGAAAGTGGCTAAACTGCAAAGGTATTTCTGTTTGTGGTTGCAGGCGAGTTTTTTTTCTGAGAGCGCTGATAACCTTTGCGCCCTTAAAGCTGACAAAAGAAGCGAGTCGCGTACATGTTATCCTGACACTGTGTTTGTTCACTGACAGACGGAAAGTGGCTAAACACCAAAGGTATTTCTGTTTGTGGTTGCAGGCGAGTTTTTTTTCTGAGAGCGCTGATAACATTTGCGCCCTTAAAGCTGACAAAAGAAGCGAGTCGCGTACATGTTATCCTGACACTGTGTTTGTTCACTGATAGACGGAAAGTGGCTAAACTGCAAAGGTATTTCTGTTTGTGGTTGCAGGCGAGTTTTTTTTCTGAGAGCGCTGATAACCTTTGCGCCCTTAAAGCTGACAAAAGAAGCGAGTCGCGTACATGTTATCCTGACACTGTGTTTGTTCACTGACAGACAGAAAGTGGCTAAACTGCAAAGGTATTTCTGTTTGTGGTTGCAGGCGAGTTTTATTTTCTGAGAGCGCTGATAACATTTGCGCCCTTAAAGCTGACAAAAGAAGCGAGTCGCGTACATGTTATCCTGACACTGTGTTTGTTCACTGACAGACGGAAAGTGGCTAAACAGCAAAGATATTTCTGTTTGTGGTTGCAGGCGAGTTTTATTTGCTGAGAGCGCTGATAACCTTTGCGCCCTTAAAGCTGACAAAAGAAGCGAGTCGCGTACATGTTATATTGACACTGTGTTTGTTCACTGACAGACGGAAAGTGGCTAAACAGCAAAGGTATTTCTGTTTGTGGTTGCAGGCGAGTTTTATTTTCTGAGAGCGCTGATAACCTTTGCGCCCTTAAAGCTGACAAAAGAAGCGAGTCGCGTACATGTTATCCTGACACTGTGTTTGTTCACTGACAGACGGAAAGTGGATAAACTGCAAAGGTATTTCTGTTTGTGGTTGCAGGCGAGTTTATTTTGTGAGAGCGCTGATAACCTTTGCGCCCTTAAAGCTGACAAAAGAAGCGAGTCGCGTACATGTTATCCTGAAACTGTATTTGTTCACTGACAGACGGAAAGTGGCTAAACAGCAAAGGTATTTCTGTTTGTGGTTGCAGGCGAGTTTTATTTTCTGAGAGCGCTGATAACCTTTGCGCCCTTAAAGCTGACAAAAGAAGCGAGTCGCGTACATTTTATCCTGACACTGTGTTTGTTCACTGACAGACGGAAAGTGGCTAAACAGCAAAGGTATTTCTGTTTGTGGTTGCAGGCGAGTTTTATTTTCTGAGAGCGCTGATAACCTTTGCGCCCTTACAGCTGACAAAAGAAGCGAGTCGCGTACATGTTATCCTGACACTGTGTTTGTTCACTGACAGACGGAAAGTGGCTAAACAGCAAAGGTATTTCTGTTTGTGGTTGCAGGCGAGTTTATTTTCTGAGAGCGCTGATAACCTTTGCACCCTTAAAGCTGACAAAAGAAGCGAGTCGTAGTACATGTTATCCTGACACTGTGTTTGTTCACTGACAGACGGAAAGTGGCTAAAGAGCAAAGGTATTTCTGTTTGTGGTTGCAGGCGAGTTTATTTTCTGAGAGCGCTGATAACCTTTGCGCCCTTAAAGCTGACAAAAGAAGCGAGTCGCGTACATGTTATCCTGACACTGTGTTTGTTCACTGACAGACGGAAAGTGGCTAAACAGCAAAGGTATTTCTGTTTGTGGTTGCAGGCGAGTTTTATTTTCTGAGAGCGCTGATAACCTTTGCGCCCTTAAAGCTGACAAAAGAAGCGAGTCGCGTACATGTTATCCTGACACTGTGTTTGTTCACTGACAGACGGAAAGTGGCTAAACTGCAAAGGTATTTCTGTTTGTGGTTGCAGGCGAGTTTATTTTCTGAGAGCGCTGATAACCTTTGCGCCCTTAAAGCTGACAAAAGAAGCGAGTCGCGTACATGTTATCCTGACACTGTGTTTGTTCACTGACAGACGGAAAGTGGCTAAACAGCAAAGGTATTTCTGTTTGTGGTTGCAGGCGAGTTTTATTTTCTGAGAGCGCTGATAACCTTTGCGCCCTTAAAGCTGACAAAAGAAGCGAGTCGCGTACATGTTATCCTGACACTGTGTTTGTTCACTGACAGACGGAAAGTGGCTAAACAGCAAAGGTATTTCTGTTTGTGGTTGCAGGCGAGTTTTATTTTCTGAGAGCGCTGATAACCTTTGCGCCCTTAAAGCTGACAAAAGAAGCGAGTCGCGTACATGTTATCCTGACACTGTGTTTGTTCACTGACAGACGGAAAGTGGCTAAACACCAAACGTATTTCTGTTTGTGGTTGCAGGCGAGTTTTATTTTCTGAGAGCGCTGATAACCTTTGCGCCCTTAAAGCTGACAAAAGAAGCGAGTCGCGTACATGTTATCCTGACACTGTGTTTGTTCACTGACAGACGGAAAGTGGCTAAACAGCAAAGGTATTTCTGTTTGTGGTTGCAGGCGAGTTTTATTTTCTGAGAGCGCTGATAACCTTTGCGCCCTTAAAGCTGACAAAAGAAGCGAGTCGCGTACATGTTATCCTGACACTGTGTTTGTTCACTGACAGACGGAAAGTGGCTAAACTGCAAAGGTATTTCTGTTTGTGGTTGCAGGCGAGTTTATTTTCTGAGAGCGCTGATAACCTTTGCGCCCTTAAAGCTGACAAAAGAAGCGAGTCGCGTACATGTTTTCCTGACACTGTGTTTGTTCACTGACAGACGGAAAGTGGCTAAACACCAAACGTATTTCTGTTTGTGGTTGCAGGCGAGTTTTATTTTCTGAGAGCGCTGATAACCTTTGCGCCCTTAAAGCTGACAAAAGAAGCGAGTCGCGTACATGTTATCCTGACACTGTGTTTGTTCACTGACAGACGGAAAGTGGCTAAACAGCAAAGGTATTTCTGTTTGTGGTTGCAGGCGAGTTTTATTTTCTGAGAGCGCTGATAACCTTTGCGCCCTTAAAGCTGACAAAAGAAGCGAGTCGCGTACATGTTATCCTGACACTGTGTTTGTTCACTGACAGACGGAAAGTGGCTAAACTGCAAAGGTATTTCTGTTTGTGGTTGCAGGCGAGTTTATTTTCTGAGAGCGCTGATAACCTTTGCGCCCTTAAAGCTGACAAAAGAAGCGAGTCGCGTACATGTTATCCTGACACTGTGTTTGTTCACTGACAGACGGAAAGTGGCTAAACAGCAAAGGTATTTCTTTTTGTGGTTGCAGGCGAGTTTATTTTCTGAGAGCGCTGATAACCTTTGCGCCCTTAAAGCTGACAAAAGAAGCGAGTCGCGTACATGTTATCCTGACACTGTGTTTGTTCACTGACAGACGGAAAGTGGCTAAACAGCAAAGGTATTTCTGTTTGTGGTTGCAGGCGAGTTTTGTTTTCTGAGAGCGCTGATAACCTTTGCGCCCTTAAAGCTGACAAAAGAAGCGAGTCGCGTACATGTTATCCTGACACTGTGTTTGTTCACTGACAGACGGAAAGTGGCTAAACACCAAAGGTATTTCTGTTTGTGGTTGCAGGCGAGTTTTATTTTCTGAGAGCGCTGATAACCTTTGCGCCCTTAAAGCTGACAAAAGAAGCGAGTCGCGTACATGTTATCCTGACACTGTGTTTAATCACTGACAGACGGAAAGTGGCTAAACAGCAAAGGTATTTCTGTTTGTGGTTGCAGGCGAGTTTTATTTTCTGAGAGCGCTGATAACCTTTGCGCCCTTAAAGCTGACAAAAGAAGCGAGTCGCGTACATGTTATCCTGACACTGTGTTTGTTCACTGACAGACGGAAAGTGGTTAAACTGCAAAGGTATTTCTGTTTGTGGTTGCAGGCGAGTTTATTTTCTGAGAGCGCTGATAACCTTTGCGCCCTTAAAGCTGACAAAAGAAGCGAGTCGCGTACATGTTATCCTGACACTGTGTTTGTTCACTGACATTCGGAAAGTGGCTAAACACCAAAGGTATTTCTGTTTGTGGTTGCAGGCGAGTTTTTTTTCTGAGAGCGCTGATAACCTTTGCGCCCTTAAAGCTGACAAAAGAAGCGAGTCGCGTACATGTTATCCTGACACTGTGTTTGTTCACTGACAGACGGAAAGTGGCTAAACAGCAAAGGTATTTCTGTTTGTGGTTGCAGGCGAGTTTTATTTTCTGAGAGCGCTGATAACCTTTGCGCCCTTAAAGCTGACAAAAGAAGCGAGTCGCGTACATGTTATCCTGACACTGTGTTTGTCCACTGACAGACGGAAAGTGGCTAAACAGCAAAGGTATTTCTGTTTGTGGTTGCAGGCGAGTTTTATTTTCTGAGAGCGCTGATAACCTTTGCGCCCTTAAAGCTGACAAAAGAAGCGAGTCGCGTACATGTTATCCTGACACTGTGTTTGTTCACTGACAGACGGAAAGTGGCTAAACAGCAAAGGTATTTCTGTTTGTGGTTGCAGGCGAGTTTTATTTTCTGAGAGCGCTGATAACCTTTGCGCCCTTAAAGCTGACAAAATAAGCGAGTCGCGTACATGTTATCCTGACACTGTGTTTGTTCACTGACAGACGGAAAGTGGCTAAACAGCAAAGGTATTTCTGTTTGTGGTTGCAGGCGAGTTTTATTTTCTGAGAGCGCTGATAACCTTTGCGCCCTTAAAGCTGACAAAAGAAGCGAGTCGCGTACATGTTATCCTGACACTGTGTTTGTTCACTGACAGACGGAAAGTGGCTAAACAACAAAGGTATTTCTGTTTGTGGTTGCAGGCGAGTTTTTTTTCTGAGAGCGCTGATAACCTTTGCGCCCTTAAAGCTGACAAAAGAAGCGAGTCGCGTACATGTTATCCTGACACTGTGTTTGTTCACTGACAGACGGAAAGTGGCTAAACAGCAAAGGTATTTCTGTTTGTGGTTGCAGGCGTGTTTTTTTTCTGAGAGCGCTGATAACCTTTTCGCCCTTAAAGCTGACAAAAGAAGCGAGTCGCGTACATGTTATCCTGACACTGTGTTTGTTCACTGACAGACGGAAAGTGGCTAAACTGCAAAGGTATTTCTGTTTGTGGTTGCAGGCGAGTTTTTTTTCTGAGAGCGCTGATAACCTTTGCGCCCTTAAAGCTGACAAAAGAAGCGAGTCGCGTACATGTTATCCTGACACTGTGTTTGTTCACTGACAGACGGAAAGTGGCTAAACTGCAAAGGTATTTCTGTTTGTGGTTGCAGGCGAGTTTTTTTTCTGAGAGCGCTGATAACCTTTGCGCCCTTAAAGCTGACAAAAGAAGCGAGTCGCGTACATGTTATCCTGACACTGTGTTTGTTCACTGACAGACGGAAAGTGGCTAAACACCAAAGGTATTTCTGTTTGTGGTTGCAGGCGAGTTTTTTTTCTGAGAGCGCTGATAACCTTTGCGCCCTTAAAGCTGACAAAAGAAGCGAGTCGCGTACATGTTATCCTGACACTGTGTTTGTTCACTGACAGACGGAAAGTGGCTAAACTGCAAAGGTATTTCTGTTTGTGGTTGCAGGCGAGTTTTTTTTCTGAGAGCGCTGATAACCTTTGCGCCCTTAAAGCTGACAAAAGAAGCGAGTCGCGTACATGTTATCCTGACACTGTGTTTGTTCACTGACAGACAGAAAGTGGCTAAACTGCAAAGGTATTTCTGTTTGTGGTTGCAGGCGAGTTTTATTTTCTGAGAGCGCTGATAACCTTTGCGCCCTTAAAGCTGACAAAAGAAGCGAGTCGCGTACATGTTATCCTGACACTGTGTTTGTTCACTGACAGACGGAAAGTGGCTAAACAGCAAAGATATTTCTGTTTGTGGTTGCAGGCGAGTTTTATTTTCTGAGAGCGCTGATAACATTTGCGCCCTTAAAGCTGACAAAAGAAGCGAGTCGCGTACATGTTATCCTGACACTGTGTTTGTTCACTGACAGACGGAAAGTGGCTAAACAGCAAAGGTATTTCTGTTTGTGGTTGCAGGCGAGTTTTATTTTCTGAGAGCGCTGATAACCTTTGCGCCCTTAAAGCTGACAAAAGAAGCGAGTCGCGTACATGTTATCCTGACACTGTGTTTGTTCACTGACAGACGGAAAGTGGCTAAACAGCAAAGGTATTTCTGTTTGTGGTTGCAGGCGAGTTTTATTTTCTGAGAGCGCTGATAACCTTTGCGCCCTTAAAGCTGACAAAAGAAGCGAGTCGCGTACATGTTATCCTGACACTGTGTTTGTTCACTGACAGACGGAAAGTGGCTAAACAGCAAAGGTATTTCTGTTTGTGGTTGCAGGCGAGTTTTATTTTCTGAGAGCGCTGATAACCTTTGCGCCCTTAAAGCTGACAAAAGAAGCGAGTCGCGTACATGTTATCCTGACACTGTGTTTGTTCACTGACAGACGGAAAGTGGCTAAACAGCAAAGGTATTTCTGTTTGTGGTTGCAGGCGAGTTTTTTTTCTGAGAGCGCTGATAACCTTTGCGCCCTTAAAGCTGACAAAAGAAGCGAGTCGCGTACATGTTATCCTGACACTGTGTTTGTTCACTGACAGACGGAAAGTGGCTAAACAGCAAAGGTATTTCTGTTTGTGGTTGCAGGCGAGTTTATTTTCTGAGAGCGCTGATAACCTTTGCGCCCTTAAAGCTGACAAAAGAAGCGAGTCGCGTACATGTTATCCTGACACTGTGTTTGTTCACTGACAGACGGAAAGTGGCTAAACAGCAAAGGTATTTCTGTTTGTGGTTGCAGGCGAGTTTTATTTTCTGAGAGCGCTGATAACCTTTGCGCCCTTAAAGCTGACAAAAGAAGCGAGTCGCGTACATGTTATCCTGACACTGTGTTTGTTCACTGACAGACGGAAAGTGGCTAAACACCAAAGATTCAGTAGACGCAACAATGGATGGACCTGCAAACGTTTCCATAAAATCTTGCACACAGTTTGTTGGGGAGTTCTCTAGTAACCTTTTTGGTGGATTTCTGAGGACTTGGTGAAACTGTCTCTCAGATGCTCCGCATTTGCAACCACTTAGAGACCGAGTGGGTCAACACCACATTTTCTTATAAAATTGTGTTCTTCAGTGACAACAGCACACAAAGTGCTCTCCTTTGTTCGTTTGCAACCATTTTTCTATTATATCGTCAACAAGTCTAACAAAAAAATCTGATGCGTTCCATTCACATGATTTTCTCTATATCTTTACAACAAATTATTGTTTATGCTTCTATTTACTCCAGGCTAATCTAGAATAAATTAGCAGAAATATTCTTATTACTTCCTTCCTTGTAAGTAGAAGCGAAATAAGGGAGTAGTATAGGTTAAAGTGATAGTCAAAAGCTGGTTGCTATGCGAGTGAAGTTCCTTTATTTGTATACACAGAAGTTGACAAATTCTTGTATGAGAAAAGTATGTTTTTAAAGTTGAAACATATAACTAGAAATATCTCAAAAACGATAAACTCCACGAAAAAAGTGTACATGTATAAAAGAAAGTGTGTTTTATCGTGATTTACATTTCTGGTGTAGTAAGGTTTACCAGTTATGCAAAATTCAGTAAAAATCATCCAGAATAAAGAAGTTTTTAAAGCTATTTCCAGAAAATTCAAGACATACAGTTTATTTAGCAAGTAAATATCTTAAATATACGAGATTTTAATCAATATCGTTAGAGCCATTTTTGAGAAGATCAAAATTTTCAAAAAAGGTTCCATGTAAAGGGTAGTTGGATTTCCTTGAAAATCTTCGTGTCGCATCCTTGGAAGATACCAAACTTAAATAGCAAATCTGGTTTTATAAGGTCTTTTCGTTTTTGAGCTATACTGTCCACAGACACACACACACCCACAAACACACATATACATACACACACGGATATGTGTCTAAAATTGCTTTTTTTTTTACTCAGGGGGACTCAAAACCCATATTTCCGGTGAAATCTCGGTATCGAATTTTGGGTGCAATACAATATCTTCTCAATGCACTATGTACATAGTACGTATAGAGAAAGTAAAAATTTGTCTTTCCATTGATACAAATATCACGTTTGACTGCCTCCGTAGTCGAGTGGTCAGCGAGCTGACTTCTCACCCGGAGGTCCCGGGTTTGATTCCCGGCTGGGGTGGGGAATTTTTCTTCAACCAGAGTCTGGAACTATGTATGTGAGAGCGAATAAAATGGCTTAAACCCAACGTAAGCATCCCACAGACAACGAGCTGTTTCTAATTCAAAGCCCGATATGACCTTAGATGTTAAAGTGGACTATATAAATGAAAAAAAAATATCACGTTTCTAATTATATCCTAAGGACAGTTATTCAAGTTTCAAATCGGAAAGATTACTTCTAGTACACTAGTTGTTTCAAGTTTGAAAGATCCTATATTTGTGTTTAATGTCAATATTTTTAATTTCTCTCTACGTATTATGTACATATTGTATAGAGAAGGTATTGCATTCCACCCAAAATTCGATACCGAGATTTTACCGAAAATATATATTTTAATGTCGCTGTATCCTAAAAAGTCAATTTTACAAAAAAAAAAAAAGGTCCATGTGTGTGTGTGTGTGTCTGTGAACTCGATAACTCAAAAACGAAAAGTCGGTTAAATATCAAACTTGGTATTCAAGTTTAGTATTTTCCAGGGATTCGACACGAAGATTTTCAGAAAAATCCCCCCACCCCAAACTACGCTTTAGATGAAATTTTTTTTTAAAAATGTTGATTTTCTCAAAAATGGCTCTAACGATTTTAATTAAAGTATCATATATTAAAGATATTTACCTGACAAATAAAGTGTATATCTTGAATTTTCTGGGAATAACCTCTGAAGTCTAGTTTTTTCTGGATCAATTTTACGGAATTTTGCATAACTACTAAACCATAAGAGATGGAAAAAAACTTGCCACACAAAAAATGAAGAGCACTTTAAAACACGCAATTTATGTTTTACGCATTTTTTTCATGGAGTTTATCTTCTTTAGATATTCCTTATTTTTAGTTGCAGCTTTGAAAAACTTACTTTTCTCATTTAGAAATTTGTCAACTCTTGTGCATACAAACAAAGGAACCAGGCACATAGCAACCAGCTTTTGACTATCACTTTAACCTATGATACCCCCTTATTTCACTTCTACTTACAAGGAAGAAAGTAATATTTCTGCTAATTTTTCTCGATTAGCATTAAGGAAATAAAAGCATTAGCTTTTTAGCAATATTTTATTGCAGAGATGTAGAGAAAGTCACGTGAATGGAACACATCAGATTTTTCTGTTATATCGTCTCTTAGTAACGAAACTAATAGATATGGGACAAGTTCACCAAGTTAAAAAAATATTTGTTTCTCTTTTAATTGATACAAATATGTTTCTATCTCCTAAGATACTTCTTCAGGTTTGAAATCGAAAAGGTCATTTGTTGATACATTGCATTATTATACTTAGATCAGTTTGAAGCGACTTTTGAAAGAGCCTATACGTATAAGGAATGTCAATATTTTCAGCTAATATAATGTTATATAGAAATGTGTTGAGAGTCAGCAGTTGTAAGGTTTTCCTTGAGAGTTCAAGAATATCTAGGAGTATAGGGATGAGCACGTGAATGTCATCTGCTGCATGTCGCTCTTGTTAATAAGGAAGCACTTTCCCCACAGCTGACGGTACAGTCTATAGTCCGTAGGGAAGTACTGTGTTCCATATCGAAACACACCCGGCGCTGCAAGACAACTGTGTCGCTTTCAAAATGTTTATTTGTTATTATATATCATGGAGAATAATGTTAAAACTATGTATGACTGAAATTTCATGAAAAAAGTGTTTTTAAGCTTTAATTCCATAAAATAATTTAAGGCTGTGTCGTGGCCGAGTGATTACACCACTCACCTCCAACTAGGTTCCCGCATGTGGGACTTGTGCTGGACGGCTGGTCCTTCGTTTTCCCCCGCCACTACTTCCACAATTGCTCCATCATCACTTTTCTTATCATCCATCTCGCTAGTGTTTCATATCATCCACTTCCTCACACTCATGCCTGGCTACGGACCAGATTCTCCATTCTGTGGTTTCTTTGCCGTTAGCTCCCCGACAGACTTCTGACCCCTAGACATCCGCTTGTAAGTCCTAGGGGTTTGTCAGTGCTACATATCATCCACTTCCTCACACTCTTGCCTGGCTATGGGCAGAACACGTTCTCCATTCTGTGGTTTCTTTGCCGTTGGCTCCCCGACAGACTTCTGACCTCTAGACATCCGCTTGTAAGTCCTAGGGGAGTGTCAGTGCTACATATCATCCACTTCCTCACACTCAAGCCTGTCTACGGACCAGATTCTCCATTCTGTGGTTTCGTGCCGTTGGCTCCCCGACAGACTTCTGACCCCTAGATATCCGCTTGTAAGTCCTAGGGGTTTGTCAGTGCTACATATCATCCACTTCCTCACACTCATGCCTGGCTACGGACCAGATTCTCCATTCTGTGGTTTCTTTGCCGTTGGCTCCCCGACAGACTTCTGACCCCTAGATATCCGCTTGTAAGTCCTAGGGGTTTGTCAGTGCTACATATCATCCACTTCCTCACACTCATGCCTGGCTACGGACCAGATTCTCCATTCTGTGGTTTCTTTGCCGTTGGCTCCCCGACAGACTTCTGACCCCTAGATATCCGCTTGTAAGTCCTAGGGGTTTGTCAGTGCTACATATCATCCACTTCCTCACACTCATGCCTGGCTACGGACCAGATTCTCCATTCTGTGGTTTCTTTGCCGTTGGCTCCCCGACAGACTTCTGACCCCTAGATATCCGCTTGTAAGTCCTAGGGGTTTGTCAGTGCTACATATCATCCACTTCCTCACACTCATGCCTGGCTACGGACCAGATTCTCCATTCTGTGGTTTCTTTGCCGTTAGCTCCCCGACAGACTTCTGACCCCTAGATATCCGCTTGTAAGTCCTAGGGGTTTGTCAGTGCTACATATCATCCACTTCCTCACACTCTTGCCTGGCTATGGGCAGAACACGCTCTCCATTCTGTGGTTTCTTTGCCGTTGGCTCCCCGACAGACTTCTGACCTCTAGACATCCACTTGTAAGTCCTAGGGGAGTGTCAGTGCTACATATCATCCACTTCCTCATACTCATGCCTGGCTACGGACCAGATTCTCCATTCTGTGGTTTCGTGCCGTTGGCTCCCCGACAGACTTTTGACCCCTCGACAACCACTAGGGGTTTGTCAGTCCTACATATCATCCACTTGTAAGTCCTAGGGGAGTGTCAGTGCTACATATCATCCACTTCCTCACACTCAAGCCTGTCTACGGACCAGATTCTCCATTCTATGGTTTCTTGTGGTTGACTCCCCGACAGTCTTCTGAATCCTAAGCACTCGCTTGTAAATCCAAGCGGGGTAAAAGACCTAAATACGAGGAGGCTAGGTCGACTACGAAAGAAAACGTAATTCATATAAATATTCCTGAATATAAAAAGGTGCCATTTAAATGCCTTACCTAGAGCTACAGCAAAGCATTAGAGATGAAACTGTACTCGGCAAGAAAAACTTCAGTTCGGCAAGATCTAATTCCTTCAGAATAAAAATGGAAGTTATGCAGGATACAATGCAAGAAGAAAAGGACAGAAACGACAGCAACAGAGAAGAGCAAAAGGAAAGCTGAGGGTCCAACCTACCAACCTGGTGTATTTTAATGCGAGCCATGCATTCAAATCCTTCCTCATTTTCTCGCTATTCATATTTTCAACCTTTTTCTTTCTTGCGGAGCAGTTTCTCTGTTTCAGAAATAAAATTTGTTGTTCATGTTCACAGAAAGACAACCTATAAGATTTGTCCTCTGGTTTACTGTCACAATGCACATTCTGAAACTTTTTGAGTCTAAACCAAAGGAGAGGCAGGTGACAAAACACAAACAAGTTCAACCCTAACTTCGTCACAGCAAAGTCGATGCAATTTTCACTATATTTTGCATTATATTAAATCTGTGACATAAATGTCAGAAGTCTGGAATTTGAGCCTTTCTGTCATATACGTCCTTAATAGATAAAGTGATACGAAGTGTGTTCCGATTTGGTAAAAAACGCATAGAATATTTTTCAACACAAAATTTATTTGTATAAATAGCTGCATTCCTTAACATCTTTTTACTTTCTCTATACGTACTATGTACATAGTGTATAGAGAAGGTATTGCATTGTACCCAAAAAGTACCCAAAATTCGATACCAAAATTTCACCGGAAATACATTGTTTTGAGACCACCTGAATCCAAAAAATGCAGTTTTAGAAAAATGTCCGTGTGTTTGTCTATGTGTATGTGTGTCTGTGTGTCTGTGGGCAGCATAGCTCAAAAACGAAAAGTGCAAATACCAAACTTGGTATTTAAATTCAGTATCTTACAAGGATGCGACGTGAAGATTTTCAAAAAAATCCCACACCGCTATTTACACTTCACTTGGAAAATTTTAGAAAATTTTGATTTTCTTAAAAATAATTGTAACGATTTTGATTAAAAATATCATATATTAAAGTTATTTACCTGGCAAATAAAATGTATATGTTCAATTTTCTAGGAATATCCTCTGAAGACTTCTTTATTCTGGATGAATTTTATGGAATTTTGTGTAACTGCTAAACCGTAAGAGATAGACAAAAACTTACCACACAAAAAATGTAGAGCACATTAAAAACACAATTTATGTTGTATACATTTTTTTCGGGGAGTTTATCGTTTTTAGATATTCCTTGTTTTTTGTTTCAGCCTTAAAAACCTATACATTTCTCATACAGGAATTTGTCGACTCCTTTCCATAGAAACAAAGGAAATTCAGTCACATAACAACCATCTTTTGCTATCACTTTAACCTATGTTGCTCCCTTCTATTTACAGGGAAGCAAGTAATAAGACTATTTCTGCTAATTTTTTCTCACTTAGCATGAAGTAAATAGAATCATAAACTTTTTAACAAAAAGATGTTGCAGAGATATAAAGAAAGTGATGTGAATGGATTACATGAGATTTTTTGACATAGCTGCCACCATTTTACTTTTGTATGCTCCCTTCTAAGAAATCCGCCACCATTGAAGACTGCCACTGCTGAACACGTGTCATCGCTGTCAAGGCTTCTTCCACCGAACTTGCTTCAGGTTTAAGAACAAATGGTAGTTATAAAGCGCAAAATTGGGGTTGTATGGTCGGTAATTGAACTGCTGCCAACTGAATTATTGAATAACGTTTTGTATGGCACCAGAAGCGTTGACAGAGCATTCCGCGCCTTTTCTTTTGAATGGTGCGTCGAAGAGCTCTCATTGTTTCATAGTTTCCTACCACATTGATGGCTGTATTTCTGGGAAGGAACCCAAAAAGCAGGATGTGCCATCTGTCGCAGAACACAGTGAACATGATTTTCCGTGCAGTCTTATTATAAATCGTCAGTTTTGACGAATCACTTCATTCTCTTGTTCAACCAAACCATCAGTGACAGCAGAAGGCCGCTCACCCAGCGCTTCGTCATGATCATTGAATTGCCTAACCAATCATCTGGCATTACATTTTCATCGTAAACCTCTACAAGTTGCCGAAGAATTTCAGGTTACTTAACATTCCTTGTGTTCAAAAACCGTAATACGGAACGCACTTTACAGTCGGCAGGATCAGAAATTGCGTTAAACATTTTGAATGATCACTCACCACTGTAAACACAACACGATCCAGCTGTAATGACGTCAGGGGAGAGACAATGAACCAGAGAGACCAGTGCGCATGCGTGGAACTGCGATACGTGTGTATCATTGTCAACCATGAGAGAGTCATGTGAATGGTTTAAGTGAGTTGTGTAACCATTTCTAAAGCGTGTAAAGAAATGCAGGGCTAATTGTACAGGTGAAACCCAAGCCAAATTTTGCAAAGTTAGACCGTCAAGGCTGCATGTTTCAGTGGCACAATCTTACCGCCTTGTTAGGTGTATTCCAGTCTTATGACTGCCTATTCTGCAAGCAAACTATCCTAGGATTAGGAATGTATAGGGTGGCGTGTTGCGACAGTATATTAGCCAGCTGTGTATGCTATTAGTTTAATTATTATTTTTGTATATGTTTCATAGAGGAATTATCTGCTTCAGTAGCCAAGACTGAGCAGAGTGTAGAACGCAAAACCTTAGGGCGAGAAGTTACTATTGTGCTCGCCATTTGTTAATGCTAGTGACACAATTACCTTTATGGAGCAAGATTTTTACGGCATTAGAGACATAAGTAACAGGGTAATTTTTAGAGAAAGGTTTGTCCCCTAAAATTTAGCAGCTCGGGACTTTTTCATTATAAAGAGTGGTCACGTGAGTTGAACGCAAAGAACTTACATAGTTAATCACGTGACAACGTTATTTTCACGCTTCTTTTCAGACAATCAGGAATGAGTTCAATATTGGAGATTTTAGGTATTTAAGGAATGAGGTTATTATTGTGATTTTCGTTGCTTATTCTTCGTGATAGACGCGGCACGCTATAGGCTTTACGCGGTAGGTGCGTGAACGTGACTAAGTATGTGATATTATTACGCTGGACATTGTAGATTGTCGCCTTACAGAAAAGCACGTAGTGATTATCGATGACCGTCGAAAATAAGAACTTAGTAAACAGCAGAAAGTAGCACTAGTTATTGATATTTCTACGTCTTCAAGAACTAATATGTCAAATTAGCGCCTCAACAAAAACAAAGGAGAATAAAAGCATTAATTCAGTGGAATCTAAAGTGAAGTACCTTTATTTCTGAGTCTACCCCGTGTCACTTACCCCAGTCATTCTTTCTCCCCCTAAGTGAGAGTCAAATTTGAGTGTTCTAGAAGGACGAGCAGAGCCGGCGCATCAAGGGACTTTTCATGGGTATGTACACGTTTGTTTATAGAGTATTTCACGGGTGCTAATCCAGACCGTCTCCGAGGTAGACAAATGAACGAAGACATATTGGCGGAAAGCATCAGTGTACTGTATCTAAAAGTTTCAGTTGAGAAATTGAACTGCTAAATAAAAGTGGAACTACTTTAATTGTGAAAAACTAGGAATATACATTTAGATTTATGGATGTTATACTTACATCAACAACACTACTTGAATATGACGTCAGCTCAGTAGCCCCTTCTGCATTTTAACGTTCTTGAAGATGGCGCGGAAATGTGTCCATGCCACGTCCCGCCATCTTCCGTGATTTCCTGATCCTTCAACTCCTAATGCTTTGCAAACTTTTTCTTTCAATTATTCCCACAGAAATTATTCCGGAACTGTTACATCTGGAGATTGGGACGGCCAAGTTAAATCTCCAAAGTGGGACATCAGAGGAACACTCGCTGGAGAAGTGCAGTATGTGGCAGCGCAGCAAAAGGTGTTTAACTGTCGTTTCTTGCATGACAACATGGCGGTCAAAATTTACAATTAGTGCGTAATCCCCGGGAAAATGTGGACCAATAATCGCACACCATAACATAAACTATGCGAGGATTTTGGTTCTGTTTGTTGGCGAACTCTGTGAGGGAGCTCGCTTCATATGACGTGAACAGTAGGTAAAGTAGCCATCTGTTGATACCGGCGGACCTGCTCCTACAGCTCGCTTCATATGACGTGAACAGTAGGTAAAGTAGCCATCTGTTGATACCGGCGGACCTGCTCCTACAGCTCGCTTCATATGACGTGAACAGTAGGTAAAGTAGCCATCTGTTGATACCGGCGGACCTGCTCCTACAGCTCGCTTCATATGACGTGAACAGTAGGTAAAGTAGCCATCTGTTGATACCGGCGGACCTGCTCCTACAGCTCGCTTCATATGACGTGAACAGTAGGTAAAGTAGCCATCTGTTGATACCGGCGGACCTGCTCCTACAGCTCGCTTCATATGACGTGAACAGTATGTAAAGTAGCCATCTGTTGATACCGGCGGACCTGCTCCTACAGCTCGCTTCATATGACGTGAACAGTAGGTAAAGTAGCCATCTGTTGATACCGGCGGACCTGCTCCTACAGCTGCAGTCCTTGTCAGTATGAGCCAAAATTCCAATTGTATAATCTCATCGGATTCATGCGCATGCGTACAGGAATACCAAGCAAAATTGGTAGATACAAACTTCCAAAACGTATTACCTCACTACCCAATTATACATTTGAAACATTTGGCAGAAAGATAGAAGAATCCTCTGAATATAATAACTTTCACAAAGTAGAGTAATATCTAAACTAATTTTGTAAAATGTAGCCATTTTACAAATCTATCATAAACATACTGTAAAAAGTTCATTATGTAAATAATAGCAAATATGTTCAACTATGTTTTAAATGATATAAATAGTTTTACTGTAAAAAGAACCTCCATTTTGTAATAAGATAAATTATGTACTTGAAGAGACTAATTGCAATGTTGTAAAGCAGCTTAAAGCTTAATAAACTATTCTTATTACAAAAGATTATTCCTTTATCTACCTCCTACTAACCAACATAAAGATGGGAATACACTAGGCTAAACTGAAAGTCAAATGCTTTAAAATGTGGTTCCTGTGTGGATGAAATTCGTTTCCTTGTAAAAGAAAAAGTATTTCAATACTGAAAACAATAACAAGGAATATCTAAAAATGGACAACTCTACGAAAAAAAAAATTGACATAGAGATTGCATATTTTTACGAGATCTACAATTTTTGTGTCGTAAGTTTCTTTCTATCTCTTACGGTATATTAGTTAAGCAAAGAGATCTTCTAAGGCTCGTCCCAGGAAATTCAAGGTATACATTTTATCCGGCATGAAGCTATCTTAAGCATATGGTATTTCAATCAAAGTAAATAGTAACATCTTTGAGAAAATCAACATCTTCGAAAGTTTTTTCATGTAAAGGGTAGCTAGAAGTGGAGTTACTGTTATTAATAATCTTCGTCGCGTCTTTGGAAGATACCTTTTTTACATACCCGGCTTACTTTTCCGTTATTCGAGGACTGACACTCCCCTAAGACTTACAAGTGGATATCTAGCGGTCAGAAGCCTGTCGGGGAGCCAACGGCACGAAACCACAGAATGGAGAGCCTGGTCCGTAGCCAGGCATGAGTGTGAGGAAGTGGATCATATGTAGGACTGACACTCCCCTAGGACTTACAAGTGGATATCTAGCGGTCAGAAGCCTGTCGGGGAGCCAACGGCACGAAACCACAGAATGGAGAGCCTGGTCCGTAGCCAGGCATGAGTGTGAGGAAGTGGATCATATGTAGGACTGACACTCCCCTAGGACTTACAAGTGGATATCTAGCGGTCAGAAGCCTGTCGGGAGCCAACGGCACGAAACCACAGAATGGAGAGCCTGGTCCGTAGCCAGGCATGAGTGTGAGGAAGTGGATCATATGTAGGACTGACACTCCCCTAGGACTTACAAGTGGATATCTAGCGGTCAGAAGCCTGTCGGGAGCCAACATCACGAAACCACAGAATGGAGAGCCTGGTCCGTAGCCAGGCATGAGTGTGAGGAAGTGGACGATATGTAGGATTGACACTCCCCTAGGACTTACAAGTGGATATATAGGGGTCAGAAGTCTGTCGGGGACCCAACGGCACGAAACCACAGAATGGAGAACCTGGTCCGTAGCCAGACATGAGCGCGAGGAAGTGGATCAATTGGTGAAATGAGTGGCGGCGTAAAACGGAAGACGCCATTTCGTCTAACACATATCCCACATGCGGACGCTTGGGATCGAACCCAGCTCGCCTAGATGACAGGTGAGTGGTCTAACCACTTGGCCACGGTGCTGCCATACCTTAAACCTATGGTATTTTTATCAAAATCATTACTTATTTTTGAGAAAATAAAAGTTCGAAATATTTTCAATGAAAAGGGTAGTTGGGGCGAAGGATTTCCCTAAAAATGTTCGCGTCGCTTTATTGGAAGACACTAATCTCAAATACCAAGTTTGGTATTTAAGAGACCTTATTTTTTAGTTATGGTGTTCTTAGACACACACTCAAACACGCAAGTACGCTTTTCAAAAAATGTTTTCTTTATTAATGGGTTCCAAAATTGTACTTCCGATGAATAATGGAATGCAATACCTTCTTCACCTATGTTCATTAAGTAGAGAAAGTAAAACAAGTACAATTGTTATGAGTGGTTTTAAACCGTGATTATAATCTCTTCTTTATTCCCTTGACATTTATACAAGTGTTAAAAATCTGATGGGTTCCCTTCACATGACTTTCTCTACATCTCTACAAGAAATTCTTTTTAAAAAACTTATGTTTCTATTTACTTCCTGCTAAATCGAGAAAGAATTAGCAGAAATAGTCTTATTATCTTCTTCCTTATAAGTAGAAGCGAAATAAGGGAGTACCATAGGTTAAAGTGATAGTCAAAAGCTGATTGCTATGTGACTGAAGTTCCTTTCTTTGTATGGACACGAGTTCACAAAGCCCTATACGAGAAAATTATAATTTTTAATAGCTCAAAAGCAATCCACTCCACGAAAAAAATGTATATAACATAAATTCTGTGTTATAAAGTGCTCTACATTTGTTGTGTGGTAAGTTTTTGTGTATCTCTTGCGGTTTAGTAGTTTTGTAAAATTTCTAAAATTGACCCAGAATAACGTAGTCTTCAGAGGCTATTCCCAGAAAATTGAAAATATACATTATATGTGTCAGCTAAATATCTTTAATATACGATATTTTAATTAAAATCGTTAGAGCCATGTTTTATAAAATCAAAATTTTCGAAAAAAGTTCCAAGTAAAGGGTATTTTGGGTTGGGGGGATTTTTCTCAAAATCTTCGTGTCGCATTCCTGGAAGATACTAAACTTAAATACCAAGTTTGGTATTTTACCGACTTTTCGTTTATGAGTTGTCGTGTTCACAGGCACACGGACCTTTTTCTGAAGATACTCTTTTGGATACAGGGGACCCTAAAACATATATTTCCGGTGAAATATCGGTATCGAATTTTTTGGTGGAGTGCAATACCTTCTCTATACACTTGTACATACTACGTATAGAGAAAATAAAAATGGTGCTTTATATTGAGCTACGAGCAATATAGAACAATTTTAAGACGTGTGTCATACACTATTACTTTCTCTCATCTACTATACACATAGTGTTTAGAGAAGGTATTAGTATTGTAACAAAAAATTCCATACTGAGATTTTACCGGAAATACATGTTTTGAGAGCTCCTGAACCTCAAAAAAAAACATTTTGTGAAAAATTTGGTGGGGGGTGTGACTTTGGACAGCAGAACTGAAAAACGAAATATCATTAAATACCAAACTTTGTATTTAAGTTTGGTATTTTCCAAGGATTCAACATTATGGTTTTCAAGAACCCCCCCCCCCCGCCAAACTACCATTTACATGTAAACATTTTCCAAAATTTTGATTTTCATAAAAATGGCTCTAACGATTTTGATTAAAAGATCGTATATTAAAGATATTTACCTGACAAATTTAATTTATATTTTGAATTTTCTGAGATTAGCTTCTGAACACATTTTTACTCTGGATGAATTTTGCGGAGGTTTGCATTACGGGTATACCGTAAGAGATAGACAAAATGCAGAGCTCGTTAGAACCCACAATTTGTCATATTAGGCCCGCCTGGGTAGTGTGGAGGTAGCGTGTCTCCATCAGATTCAACAGGCCATGAGCTCAAATCTCGCCTGGGGTGAGTTACCCGGATAAGGTTTTTTTCGGGGTTTTCCCTTATCCTGAATGTCGAGTAACTATAAGCTCCATGGACCCCGAGATCATTTGAACACCATATGACCAAATTCATTCATCATCCGAAATGACCAACCAGGTTAAAGTACATTAAGCTACAAAAAAAAAAAAAAAATATATATATATATATATATATATATATCGTGGAGTTGATGTTTTTGAAACATCCTTTTTTTTTTTTTTTATTGATTTCAGCTTTAAAATACTTATTTTTCTCATACGGAATTTGTCAACTCCTGTCCATATAAACAAAGGAACTTCAGTCACATAGTAAATAGATTTTGACTATCACTTTAACCTATGGTATTCCCTCATTTCCCTTCTACTTACATTGAAGCACATAATAAGACTAGTTCTGCAAAGTTTTTATCGATTAGCGTGAAGTAAATAGAAAAATAAAGTTTTTAAAGATGTAGAGAAAGTAGTGTGAAGGGAACACATCAGATTTTCTTTAGAAAAATCTAAAGTTTATAGACATATTATGATAATTATAAATAGATTGTATTATCTATTTCACGTAGTTCATGCTTAACGGTCTGCGATATTCAGTTGTTGCCTTGCTTAGCATCAGTGCTGACAAAATGATGATTTACTCGTACAGAACGAAAACGTTCTATATAACGGAGGCAGAATAGCAGTTGTAATTTCGTCTGGTTCAGCAGATTCCATGTTCATGACATCCGTTATTTTATGGATCGATATGAGCCTTCAGAGTCATGACCCACTTGAATGAGGCCGTGGACACATAAACCAAAGTTTATAACACTGAGTGACAGAATTTTCTAATTTTAAAACTACTGAAAAGACCTACTTTTAGCATAAACTGTCTAAAATGAATTATATTATTAATACGAGTTAAATGTAACCTGAGATTTTTACATTAAGTGCAAGCTCCAAAACGTTTGATGAGGAAATACGTGTGTGAAGCTATCTTTTGAAACCTTTGGCCTATATCGTCTGCTTTCAGTCGAAACGTGAAACTCTCGGACCCAAAAGCGTTTGCTGTTTCCACTCACGTTTCGGATTGCTTTCAAAAGGTGGCTCTCCCCTAGAACTATACACTAGCAGAAACCAAATATAAAAACATAGAATCACGTCAGCGGTCTTACTTATTCACCGTCTAAACGTGAGATCGCCAAGGTGTGGCATTCCTCAGGGTGTTGTTCTACCTCTGAATATTCTGCAGATGTTCGCTCCATACATAGATATATACTTCCTCTACCAGCCATTAAACCGAGCGTTTCGTCTGCGACTGGTCCGGGTTCGATCCCCTGGTTTCCATGAGGCCACTTAGTCGAATATTGGGCTGCTGTGTATCTTTCTTTCCTACATTTCATTCTTCTTCAGCTTTCATCAAGCGGCAGATATGACTTGAGGCTTTACAGGCAGATGGCACGGTTGCTTGCTCCCAGTGAAACACTCTTCCACCTGGTTGCGCTGAGGTGCTGTAGTAGAACCTCCTTCCGGCTTCCCGGCGCCTGTATATTTCCGTGGCAAGCCAGAGCTGCCATCTAGTGAACTGTTAGGGACTTCCATGCGGATTTGTGCTTAGCTCCGTCTGGCCTGCGGTTTCCCCTCTTCTCACTCTTTCCCCTGTGGATGGTAGGCCCCCCGACGTTACTAACCTGTAACCATCTGGTGGAGCCTGTAGGAACTGTTTTACTCACAGCAATTGTATATCAAAAGGCCGCGTGCAATAAAGAATGCGATGATAGTCAAATGTTTTAAAAGTTGGCATTTAAATCCGTTTCTTTACGTGACAATTGTAAGTACTTTAAAACTGAAAACAATAACAGGGAATATATCGGAAAGGGTGAGTTCTACGAAAAAACTCTGATGTGTTCCATTCACATGACTTTCTCTATATCTCTGCAATAAATTATTTTTAAAAGGCTTATGCTTCTATTTACTTCCTGCTAATTGAGAAAAAAATTAGCAGAAATAGTCTTACTGCTTGTTTCCTTGTAAGTAGAAGCGAAATAAGGGAGTACCATAGGTTAAAGTGATAGTCAAAAGTTGGTTGCTATGTGACTGAAGTCCCTTTGTTTGTATGGACAGGAGTTGACAAATTCCTGTAAGAGAAAATTATGTTTTTCCAAGCTGAAATCAAAAACAAGGAATATCTAAAAACGATCAAATCCACGAAAAAACTGTATACAACATAAATTGTGTGTTTGAAAGTGCTCTTCATTTTTGTGTGGTAAGTTTTTATCCATCTCTTACGGTTTAGAAGTTATGCAAAATTCCGTAAATCTGATCCAGGATAAAGTAGTCTTTAGAGGTTATTCCCAGAAAATTCAAGATATACATTTTATTTCTCAGGTAAATATCTTTAATATACGACATATTAATCAAAGGTTTCGAAAAAAGTTACATGTAAAGGGTAGTTGGGGTTTGGGGGTTTTCTTGAAATATTAATATTTTCTAACTACTTCATGCTAATCAAGATAAGCAGAGTCTTATAAAACTTTTAGTAATAGAATAATTGTTTTCTATAAACTTGTCTTTTAGTTATAGCCTATCATAGGCTGGAAAAAAAAAGGCCCTCGTAAATATAGTAAAACTCTTAACAATTTCTCATGCATGTCAGTTAAAATGTTCAACACCTTACCTCTCTACATCAAGACTCTTCCCTTGTTAAACTTTAAGAGGAGCATCAAAACAATCTTGAAGGAAAATCCTCTTTATAGCATTTCAGAAATTTATGACCTGAAATGGAATTAATCTTATCTTCTTTTCTTTTTTTTTTTGTAAATGTATTCATTCTTGTAGTATTATTATATGTAGAATGTTTATTTGATTGTTATTCTCTCATGACGCAGCCTATGTATTTTTATACTTAGTGACTCAAAATAAACTATCTACAGAACGAATAGGTCTGCAGAGATTATTCCCTGAAAATTCATTTCCTTTGTCTTGTAAATTATTTTAATGTATGCAGTAGTTCCGAGTGTATGTTTCGTTTTGAGTTATCGTATTTTGATATTTAAGATCAGATTCTCCCAACCATCTCACATGAATCTTTCGGGGAAAATCCTCCCATCTTAAACTACCTTTACATCAAACATTTTCGCAGAATTTAATTTTTCCAAAAATGGTTTTAACGGGATATAATAAACATATTTATATGGAAAATAAAATGTACATTCTTGAATTTTCTTGAAATATCCTCTTTAGATATCTTTATTATAGATACATTTTACTGAATTTTGTAGAACTCAAAACCGTAACAAACAGAGACAAAAACGTACCACAGCATCTCACAGATCTCATTAAAACACATAATTTATAACAAACATTTCTTCCCAGAGTTGACCATTTCCGAGTTATTTTTGTTATTGTTTCCAGTAAAATATATTGTTTTCGTACGGGTATTTGTAAGGTCCAGGCTATGCAAAGAAATGACTTTCAAGCACATAAAGTCAAGATTTCACTATCACTTTATCCTAGTGTATTCCCTTGTTTTCCTCCTACTTACAAGAAACAAGTAATAACAATACTTATCCACCAGATAAGCATGTAGTAGATAGAAGAATAAGCTTTCGTAATAAGAATTTGTTGCAGAACAGATAGAGAAAGTAATATGAATGGATCACATCAGATTTTTGTAAAGCTTTCGTCTATCGATTATTAATCTATAGTTCAAGACGAGGGTCAGCTGATAAGTCCCGGGCCTCACACAAAATTAACGCCACTAGGCCAGTTAGGCCGTAGCATAATACAGTTTAACTCTAGACTAGCTTCTATCCATAGTTAAAGGTCAATAGCTTGTTTAGTTTTCCAATGATAGCATTTTAAACAAGACAACTTTAGAGTTTTCACGAAAATGGAGCATTTGGAAAAACGAGCATTGATTAAATACTTCCACTTGAAAGGCTTAACGCCTAAAGAAATCAAGGAGGAAATGGACAGTACATTGAAAAACTGTGCCCCTTCATATTCAATGATTAAAAGGAGGGTTGCAGAGTTTAAAATGGGACGTACGAGCACTAGTGATGAGCCTCGCTCTGGACTCCCTGTAGAAGTGACAACTCCAGAGATCATTGAAAAAAGTCATCGTTTAGTAATTGAAGACCACAGATTAGAGTTGTTTGAGATAGCAGAGGGTGTAAACATATCAAAAGAAAGTTCAGGTAATATTTTAAGTAATGTTTTGGCTTTCACAAGGTCTGTGCAAGATGGATGCCGCGTTTGTTGACACTTGATTAAAAGTTGCAAAGAAAAAATGTTTCTGTTAAGAATGTGGAGCTCTACCGTAAAAATACCAGTGGCTTATTACCATGGATGAAACTTGGATGCATCACTACATTCCAAAAAGTAAATCACAGTCAAAGCAGTGGATTGCGCCAGGTGAACCAACTCCAAAAAAGACAAAGTCAATTTTGTCATCTAACAAGGTTATGGCGAGTGTTTTCTAGGATCCACGGGGAATTATTTTTATTGATTACTTGGAAAGGTTAAAAGTATCACTCGTGACTACTACGCAAGCTTACTGCAACGTTTGAGCGATGATATGAAAAGGAAAAGTCCTGAATTGGCAAACAAAAAATAAAATCTAGTTTTATCACGACAATGCTCCGGCTGAAATGGGAAAATGTGCGAATTAAAGTTGGAATTTCTTGAACATCCACCCTTTCTCCAGATCTACCCAGTAACTACCACCTGTTTCCAAATCTCAAAGGGAAGATTTCACAGCAACGAGGAGGTCATTGATGCGGTAAACAGCTATTTTGAGGACCTTGATAAATCGCACCACAGAGATGCTTTAATTAAATTAGAACACCGATATGATAAATGTATTAGCCTTCCTGGAGATTATGTTGGGAAATAAAGCAAAACAAATTTGTTTTAAATACTGTTTTCATTGAGAGGCCCGAGACTTATCAGCCGACCCTTATAATGCTATTTTTTATTTCTGTATTTTTTTTTAGCTTAACATCATGTAATGTGGTTGATCATATCGGAAGATGAATGAATTCGGTGAGATGATACTTAAATGATCTCAGTGTCCATGCAGCTTAGAGTTACTTGACATTCGTTTTCTCAGGATAAATGAAAACCCCCAAAAAAAACTATATCCGGGTAACTCACCCTAAACGAGATTGTAACTCACGACCTGTTGATGTGAGGCAGAAGGGTGGTTTTATTTGTCATGTAAATACATTTAATGTAAGGTATTTTAATCAAAATCGGCATTTTTAAGATGGGAGCGGACAAGTTGGCAGCACTGTATATCTCTCCCCTCAGGCTGGAAGTTTTCGTTTGTTAATTGAGTTGTTTGTCACGCCTGCCTGGCAGCCAAAGGGAAGATTATTCGATGTACGCGCCCTTCTTTTGTTCTTGCTGATCTGTGTTGCCCACAAAGCATCTGCTATCTGATGTAAGAAGACAAGGACGGAGTTATTTGATGTGCTATGTTTCCTTGGAATATGCTTCTCTGTTATTTGTGAGCAGTCGCTTGGTGGTATTATCCAGCCCTTTCCCTCTTACAAAAGCTAAACATTAGCAGAAATTATCCCATTACTTGCTTACTTTCTCTACACGTACTATGTAAATAGTGTATTGTAATACACCCAAAAATTCTATACCGAGATACATGTTTTGGATCCCCTCAATAAAAAAAAAGCCGATGTGTTCCATTCACATGACTTTCTCTACATCTCTGCAACAAATTACTGTTAAAAAGCTTATGCTTCCATTTACTTTATGCTAATCGAGAAAAAAATAGCAGAAATAGTCTTATTGCTTGCCTCCTTGTAAGTAGAAGCGAAATAGGGAGTACCATAGGTTAAAGTGATGGTCAAAAGCTGGTTGCTATTGACTGAAGTTCCTTTGTTTGAATGGACTGGAGCTGACAAGTATTTTAAAGCGGAAACAAATAACATGGAATACCTCAAAATGTATATAGCATAAATTGAGTGTTTTAACTGCTCTATATTGTCTGTTACGTATCTTTTTGTATTTCGCTTACGGTTTACCAGTTATGCAAAATGAAGTAAAATTCATCCAGAATAAAGTAGTCTTCAGAGACTATATCCAGAAGATTCAAGATATACATTTTATTTGTGAGGTAAATGTCTTTAATATACGATATTTTAATCGTTAAAGCCATTTTGGAGAAGATCAACATTTTCGAAAATGTTTCTATACAAAAGGTAGTTGGGGGGGGGATTTTCTTGAAAATCTTCGTGTTATATCACTGGAATATATTGAACATAAATACCAAATTAGGTATTTAACGGACTTTTCGTTTTTGAACTATGCTATCCACAGACATGCACACGCACTCACGGACCTTTTTTCCGAAAATATATTTTTTCTTTAAATTCAGGGGGACCCAATACATATTGACTGCATCCGTGGTTGAGTGGTCAGTGAGGGGACTTCTCACCCGGAGGTGCCGGGTTCGATTTCCTGCCGGGGCGGGGAATTTTTCTTTAACCAGTATTATTCCATATCCCCCACAGAGTCTGGAAGTATGTAGGTGAGAGTGAAAGTGAATGTTTGAGGAAAATAAAATGATTTAAACCCAACGTAAAGAACCTACAGACAACGAGTTGTTTTCTAATGTATATTACCTTAGATGTTAAAGGCGGCTGTAGGCATGATACAATAACAACATGAAGATTATTATAAATTTAAAAACAACTAATTAGTGAATAACATAATAAAGTATATGAAAGCAAAGGTGTGTTTGAAATGTAATATAACTTAATATATTTTTATTAAGAATTGTAAATTTAAAATGTTCGTTAATTTGTTTTAAGAATGGTTTAGTAAGTAGTATTTGGTAGTGTTATATAAAGTTAAACAATAAGTAAGATACCTTGAATATGTATAAATAAATGGTAAAACTTGTAAAATGTGTCGTGATTTCGAAAATTAGCTGCCAGACTATGACATTGAGATTTTTATTTAATTTTATTCTTTTCCATCTCTTATATACATATAACAATTAAAAAAAGCATGTATTTTCGGTGAAATCTCGGTATCGAATTTTTGGTGCATTACAATACCTTTTCTTTACACTATGTACATAGTACGAGTAGACAAATTAATAAAACTTTTAAATTCGAATTCTAAGCCGCTCATAGCAATCTTACTTTGGTGACCGCCTTTACCCCATTCTCCCCTATACTATTTATATAGTACGTATAGATAAAGTATAAATAGTTTTGTTACAACATAGGTTATATGTATTTGGAAACAGCCTGTACAAGCCAAGGAAAACTTTTAAATATCGTATATTACCAAGTTACTTTTCTGGACCCAAATGCAAGTTTTGCACGGCCTCCTAAACTACACGAAATAAAAGTTGTAAGACTTTGCTAGTAAGTTGCAGATGGCTGCAATTTAGAAAATGGAACATAGGTAGTAACCATTATTCTGATACGCAGTTATTTTAACCAAATGGGTTCCCGAAACATCGGTTACCTACTTTAGTAATAGGCTTTTAAGGCCGAGCAGCGTTCTCATATATCGTCTTTGTCTAGAGGCGGCGGTGGAATGGTCAGTGCTGCCAACCCTGTATAATATCTGCTGAATACTTTAGCGCGCGTCTCTAACAGTAAAACATTGCCTCCAGGAAAATAGCCCACAAATGAAAATGGCATTAGGGAAACGGCAAGGAAAAACTTGAGTTGTTTTGTTCTGTATCGGGAAGATAAAGCCTCGCATAAAATGGATATTATTCTTTCCTTGTGTTCTCTTTCCTCCAGTTCTTTATTACGTCCTGTTGCTTCTCAAAACTGATTGCTTTCTAGATATATGCGCAATGAGTCGAAGTGTCCAACTTACCACACATTGTGAGGTAAATTTTTACTTTCTCTACACGTACTATGTACATATAGTATATAGAGAACGTATTGCATTCGACCCAAAAATTGATACCGTGATTAAACCGGAAATACATGTTTTGGGTCCCCTGAATCCCAAAAAAAATCTGATGTGTTCCATTCACATGACTTTCCCTACATCTCTGCAACAAATTATTGTTAAAAAACTAATATTTCTTTTTACTTCATGCTAATCGAGAAAAAATTACCAGAAATAGTCTTATTACTTGATTCCTTGTAAGTAGAAGCGAAATAAGGGAGTACCATAGGTTAAAATGATAGTCAAAAGCTGGTTGCTATGTGACTGAAGTTCCTTTGTTTGCATGGACAGGAGTTGACAAATTCGTGTATGAGAAAAGTATGTTTTTCAAAGCTGAAACTAAAAACAAGGAATATCTAATAAACGATTAACTCCACAAAAAAAAGGTATGTAACATAAATTGTGTGTTTTAATGTGCTCTACATTTTGTGGTAACTTTTTGTCTATATCTTACCGTTTAGCAGTTATACAAAATAAAGTAAAATTCATCCAGAATAAAGTTATCTTCAGAGGCTATTATTCCCATAAAATTCAAGATATACATTTTATTTTCAGGTAAATATCTTAAATATACGATATTTTAATAAAAATTCCTACCATGTAAATTAAAGCTGGGGGTGGGGGGATTTTATTGAAAATCTTCGTCTCGCATTCTTGAAAGATACCAAACTTAAATACCAAGTTTGGCATTTAACGGTCGTTTAGTTTTTGAGCTATGCCGTCCACACACACACACACACACACACACACACACACATGCACACATTCATGCACACACACGAATCTTTTTCAGAAATGCTCTTTCTAGATTCAGGGGGACCCAAAACATGTATTTCCGGTGAAATCTCGGCATCGAATTTTTGGGTGCAATACAATACATTCTCTACACACTAGTGTAGAGAAAGTAAAAATGAAAACAGTTATGAAATTTCGACTCCCCTTAAAATATCATATGTGTTTCATTCATTTGACTTTCTGTGCCTATTATTGTTATTCCGTTGTAAATACGAGAGAAGGGACCACACAACATTTAAGTGATAGTCAAATGTTTTAAAAGCTGGTCCTATGTAAAACAACTGAAGTTCGTTTCGCTTTTCAAGTCCTGTATTAAAGAAACATAAATTTCCTTTTGAGAAAAGTATCTTTTGTTTAAAGTTTTACATTTGCAAGCCGCTTTGGCCAGTACGAATACCGTCTCCCGTGATTGAACGCGGACCTTCTAGTTGACAGGCGTGCGATTATAACTTTCTTTCACTTTTTAAAAAATGTAAATATGAAAAGGAAATCCTGATGTGTTCTGTTTATGTGACTTCTTCTTCCTGTTCTGCCAATAAACTACTCACATCAGAATAAGCATTAATAAAATCGCCTTCTTGTAAGTAGCACGGAAATAAGGAAACACACTAGGCTAAAGGGATTGTCAAATGTTTTAAAACGAGCCATTGAGCAATGAAAAGCAAATTATGTCTGTTTCCTGAATCAGGAGCAAAACAAAAGAGATATAAAACAGCTGAGTACTAAGTATTTTAAAAGTGAAACCAATAACAGGGAATATCTCGGGGATCAGTTAACTCTACAAAATGTATATAACTTAAATTTTGCGCTTCAAAGAGATATACATTTTTGTAAAGTTTTCGTCCCTTACATTTAGCTAGTTCTGCTTAAAATCTGATATATTCTACTCACATGATCTTCTCTACATCTCTGTAGCAAATTATTGTTAGTAAACTTATTCCTCTACTTCATGCTAAACCTGAAACAAATAATTTGAAATATCTCAGAAATAGTCAAATCCACGAAAAATACGTATATGCCATAAATTGTGTTTTAACGTGATTTACATTATTTGTGTAATACGTTTTTGTCTAACTGTTATGGTTTACCAGTTATGCAAAATTCAGCAAAATGCACCCAGAATAAAGAGGTCTTTAGAAGCTATTCCCGGAAATTTCAAGATATATATTTTATTTGTCATGTTAAGTATCTTTAATAAACAGCAATTTAATTAAAATCGATAGTCATTTTTGAGAAAATCAAAAAATTCTAACCTTTTTCCATATAAAAGGTAGTTTGGGGTAGGGGGATTTTCCCCCAAAGCTTGGTGTCGCATCCCTGGATGATACCAAACTTAAATACCAAGTTTGATATTTTATCAACTTTTCGTTTTTGAGTTATCGTGTTCACGGTCACACTGACACACGGACTCGGACACACGAGGACTTTTTTCAGAAATGCTTTTTTTTTGGATACCGGGATATCAAAACGCGTATTTCCGGTAAAATGTTGGTATCGAATTTTTGGGTTCATTACAATACCTTCTCTATACACTATGTACATAGTACGTGTAGAGAAAGTAAAACGTAATTTAGAATGAAGAGGGTGTCAGAGGATATTGTAAATATCTTTAATATGCTGTATTTTAGTCAAAATTGTTAAAGCTATTTTTGATTTTTTTTTTCTCTTTAAGGGGTAGTTTGGGGTCGCTTTGGGTCATCGGACACACACACACCTACGTCTCTTCCAGCACTGGTACAGACAGTGGCGGATGTCCGTCAATCCGGGCAAAAGCCATTCCACTCTGTACCAGAGAATGCCCCCTCCAGCGAACCCAAATTCTTCGACCAGGGCCAAAGGATAAGAGTGGGGAAATACCATCCACTACCTAGGTGTCACTCTTTTTAAAGGCCTCCTAACTTTTCGTGAACAGTGCAGGGAGCATCCTAGGGGGGCCGTGAACGCCAGGCGTCCTGCTCAGGCCTCCCAAATAGACGGTTCACTTACAGCTCATACTCCCTCTGAATCGCTACGCCTGCGAGGTGTGGGCATGGCAGCAGACTCCTGGCTCCTCTGGTTACAGCTAATACAGAATACAGGACTCCGGCCGGTATATTCTGTATATCTTCATTTCCCAGTGAGGCTAACACATGAAGCTTCCTCCTCCCATAATTAGGCGCCGGGTTCAAAAATAGACTCAAAATTAGTCCAACATGAGAATACTCTTGTCAGATCACTGAGGAACTATTTTCCAACTGAACGCCGATACAGACAGTATCGGGTTCCCCGTACGGCTTGTGGGCACCCCGGTAACAACGGCTTTAAACCAGCCAACAGCAAACAAGCTGAACTAAGTACCCCTCTCCAAAACTTGGCAGTAGAGGAACTAAAACTCAACACACATTAGCAGAGCAGAGGAAAGGATCCTGCTTGTGAAATAGGAACCGTTGAGGAGCCTACCTCCTTAACACCAACACCCGAAACTCCACCAACACACCAAACCTAAAATATCATCCATCATTCCTGTGGTTAAGTCCTTCCATGTACACAGCAACAGCACCTAGGCTCACCAGGACCGCTCTAACAGATCTCGGACAAACACATACACACATGCAGCAAACACACTGAAACACACACAAATACACTCGGACCTTTTTCTACAATCGAGCGTAATTGAGCTCATTTCAGATCGCAAACTTGATTTTACGGAATCCACGCGCAAAGAAGTGCAGCAAGCGTAAAGTAATTTTGTTCCAACTTTACGATATTAGTGTGTATACATCAACAGACAAACAATTGGTGCACGATATAATGTTATGTTCAACGTCAATAGGTGACAAATATTCTTTAGCAGCAGCAGCTCTAAGGATATCATAATTCTCATAGAACAACAATAATATTGGTTTGTCACGGCCTGCTATAGCCGTACCGTCATCGCGCCCAGCAATGCCAAATAAATAACCAACTATAACCTTTGGTGAATGGCTCAAACTTAACCTCAAATTTATTTCTTCATTCGTTGCTTTTCTTTTAATATCAGAAAAGTCTTGTATAAAAACATTGTATGCTACGCGAGCGTAAAGTTTCTTTTTGATTCTCAACTGCGTCTCGTTTCACAATATTCCCGCTTCAATCAAAAACCATAACTTTACGCTCTTACGTCATAAAGAAGTATTTTGGGCGCAGGAAAAATCTCATCAAAATGGAACACAATAGAGACCTTCTACGATGCAAGTATTAGTGTATAAAAAGTAAAAACGGAAATCAGTTCGTGTGGTTAAATTTAGCCCACAAGATTCTTAAACAATTCACCTCACCTTTTCTACTAAAGATTTACATTCCAAAAATCTGACATCGTGATTTCAATATAAGTGCACATTTTCAGGAATTAAAATCTCTTTATGTGTTTCATTCACATGAACTTCTCTAGCTGTTCCACATAAAAGTATTGTTAAAAATGATTACTCTTGTATCGACTTCTTGCTTATCGATAAAAAATTATCAGAAATAATCTTATTAGTTGCTTCCTTGTAAGTAGAAGGGAAATAAGGGAGTGCCATAGGTTAAAGTGATTGTCAAATGTTCTAAAAGCTGGTTGCAATGTGAAACAACTGAACTTCAGTTCTGTTTGGATGGCTAGCAAGAGAGATGAAGCGAAAGTTGGCTTCCCCTTTCAGAAATGTTTGTAGTTTAAATTTGAAACCAACAATAACGAATACCTTTGAAACGGACGATTCTTGAAAAAAAAAACGCATAGGTAACAAATTGTGTATTTTGACGAGATTTGCATGTTTTGTGTAATAAGTAGTGTGTGTGTATGTATGTATGTATGTATGTATGTATGTATGTATGTATGTATGTATGTATGTATGTATGTATGTATGTATGTATGTATGTATGTATGTATGTATGTATGTATGTATGTATGTATGTATGTATGTATGTATGTATGTATGTATGTATGTATGTATGTATGTATGTATGTATGTATGTATGTATGTATGTATGTATGTATGTATGTATGTATGTATGTATGTATGTATGTATGTATGTATGTATGTATGTATGTATGTATGTTAATGTGCGTATGTATACATGTATGTATGAATGCGTGTATGTATGCATAGGTATGTATGTAAATATATGTATTAATGTGTATGCGTGTATTTGTGTACGTATGTATATATGTATGTATAAATATAGGTATATGAATATGTGTATATATATGTATATGTGTATCTGTATATCTATGTGTATGTATATGTATATGTATGTGTATATGTATGTGTTTGTGTTTGTGTATGTGTATATGTATGTGTATATGTATATGTATATGTATTTGTGTATGTGTTGTCTATCTCTAACGGTTTGTCAGTTAAGCAGTCCATCAGAATTGGGAGGAATTCAGCGAAATTCCAGGAAATTCAAAATATAAATGTTATTTGTCATAAGAGTATCTGTATATTAACCAAAGCAATTAGAGTCATTTTATAGAAAGTCGACATTTTCTAATTTTTTATTTCTCTAGTCTCATATGAGTATCTGTATATTAACCAAAGCAATTAGAGTCATTTTATAGAAAGTCGACATTTTCTAATTTTTTATTTCTCTAGTCTCATATGAGTATCTGTATATTAACCAAAGCAATTAGAGTCATTTTATAGAAAGTCGACATTTTCTAATTTTTTATTTCTCTAGTCTCATATGAGTATCTGTATATTAACCAAAGCAATTAGAGTCATTTTATAGAAAGTCGACATTTTCTAATTTTTTATTTCTCTAGTCTCATATGAGTATCTGTATATTAACCAAAGCAATTAGAGTCATTTTATAGAAAGTCGACATTTTCTAATTTTTTATTTCTCTAGTCTCATATGAGTATCTGTATATTAACCAAAGCAATTAGAGTCATTTTATAGAAAGTCGACATTTTCTAATTTTTTATTTCTCTAGTCTCATATGAGTATCTGTATATTAACCAAAGCAATTAGAGTCATTTTATAGAAAGTCGACATTTTCTAATTTTTTATTTCTCTAGTCTCATATGAGTATCTGTATATTAACCAAAGCAATTAGAGTCATTTTATAGAAAGTCGACATTTTCTAATTTTTTATTTCTCTAGTCTCATATGAGTATCTGTATATTAACCAAAGCAATTAGAGTCATTTTATAGAAAGTCGACATTTTCTAATTTTTTATTTCTCTAGTCTCATATGAGTATCTGTATATTAACCAAAGCAATTAGAGTCATTTTATAGAAAGTCGACATTTTCTAATTTTTTATTTCTCTAGTCTCATATGAGTATCTGTATATTAACCAAAGCAATTAGAGTCATTTTATAGAAAGTCGACATTTTCTAATTTTTTATTTCTCTAGTCTCATATGAGTATCTGTATATTAACCAAAGCAATTAGAGTCATTTTATAGAAAGTCGACATTTTCTAATTTTTTATTTCTCTAGTCTCATATGAGTATCTGTATATTAACCAAAGCAATTAGAGTCATTTTATAGAAAGTCGACATTTTCTAATTTTTTATTTCTCTAGTCTCATATGAGTATCTGTATATTAACCAAAGCAATTAGAGTCATTTTATAGAAAGTCGACATTTTCTAATTTTTTATTTCTCTAGTCTCATATGAGTATCTGTATATTAACCAAAGCAATTAGAGTCATTTTATAGAAAGTCGACATTTTCTAATTTTTTATTTCTCTAGTCTCATATGAGTATCTGTATATTAACCAAAGCAATTAGAGTCATTTTATAGAAAGTCGACATTTTCTAATTTTTTATTTCTCTAGTCTCATATGAGTATCTGTATATTAACCAAAGCAATTAGAGTCATTTTATAGAAAGTCGACATTTTCTAATTTTTTATTTCTCTAGTCTCATATGAGTATCTGTATATTAACCAAAGCAATTAGAGTCATTTTATAGAAAGTCGACATTTTCTAATTTTTTATTTCTCTAGTCTCATATGAGTATCTGTATATTAACCAAAGCAATTAGAGTCATTTTATAGAAAGTCGACATTTTCTAATTTTTTATTTCTCTAGTCTCATATGTACAAATGCTTAGTGGATAGAGAAGATGTAATACCACCCAACAAGTCCATACCAAGATTTCACCGGAAATATATATTTTGGGTTTTCCTAACTCTAAAAAAAATATTTTTAGGAAAAGGTCCATGTGTGTGTCTGTGGACAGCATAGTTAAAAAATGAAAAGACCGTTAATTACCTAACTTAATATTTAGATTTAATGTCTTTCAAGGATACGACACATAGATTTTCATAAAAATTTCACCACACCAAACTACGCTTTGCATAGAAAAATGTTTTAAAATTTTGTTTCTCTCAATGTAAAATCTAACCATTTTAATTAAGTACGGAATAGTAAATATATTTGGGCACATCAGAAATAAAGTGTATATTTTGAATGTTTTTGGAGTATCCTCTGAAGACCTCTTTATTCTGCATGGGTTTTGAATAACAGTTAAACCATAAGAGATGGACAAAAGCTTATTTAAAAATGTTGATTTCATTAAGCCACATAATTTATGTCATATACGTTTTCTTATGATGAGCTTGTTGTTGGTTTCAATTTAAACTATTGCCAAACAGTAAGTGACATTTCGATTCCTCTCTCTTGTTTTACTGCTGGCCATGCAAAGACAACCGAACTTCTACTGTTTCACATAAGACTGTGTATTTCCTAATAATGTTTATCTCGATAAGCACGTCGTAAATAAAAAAATAAACTTTTGTAAGGAAAGTGGTTTGAATTAGTGCTACAGAATGGAACACATCAGAATTTTTTCAATGTAAACGTTATTTGTATGCGTGTCGCATCCTTGAAAGATACTGAACTGAATTATCAAATTTGATATTTCAGGGTGTTTTAGTTTTTGAGCTATGGACAGACCTTTTCTAATTTTTTTTTTTTTTGTTGGACTCGGGCGTCACCCAAAGAACAGAATTTCAGTCGCATAGAAACCGCATTTTAAAACTTATGACTGTCGGTTTAGCCTAGTGTATTCCCTTATTACTTTCTCTATACGTACTATGTACCTACATGGTATATAGAAAAGGTATTGTATTGCACCCAGAAATTCGATACCGAGACTTCACCAGAAAGACATGTTTGAAGAAACACCCTGAATACAAAAAATGTTTAGACAATGTCCATGTGTGTCTGTGGGCAGCACAGCTGAAAAACGAAAAGACCAAACTTGGTATTTAAGTTTGTTATCTTGCAACATTTTCAATAAAATACCCCCAATCCCAACTACCCTTTACATGGAAGTTTTTTCGAAAATTTAGATTCTGTCCAAAATGGCTCAACGATTTTGATTAAAATGTTATATACTAAAGATGTTTACACGACAAATAAAATGTATACCATGAATTTTCTGGGAAAAGCCACTGAAGACTACTTTATTCTGGTTGAATTTTACGGAATTTTGCATGACTGCTAAACCGTAAGAGAGGGACAAAACTTTATCCTACAGAAAACGTAGAGCACATTAAAACACACAATTTATGTTATATGCATTTTTTTCGTGGAGTTTACCGTTTTTGAGGTATTCCTTGCTACTTCCGTCACATAGCAACCAGCTTTTGACTATCACTTTAACCTATGGTACTCCCTTATTTCGCTTCTACTTACAAGGAAGCAAGTAATAAGACTATTTCTGCTATTTTTTTTCGACTAGCATGAAGTAAATAGAAGCTAAAGCTTTTTATCAATAATTTGTTACAGAGATGTAGAGAAAGTCATCAGATTTTTAAAGATAAGTTTTTCTGTAGAGCAGGTATAGAAAGGCACGTGAAACTACCAAATCCGATTTTGTGAAACACAGCCGCGTGTTTTATTCCGGGAAATGAACACCTTTAGTGTTTCAGAGTGATAGTTTTACTGCCGTCTTAAAGGCGCCCGGGGCTAGAGGTATTTTTAAACGTCCCGCTGTGCACTCCATTAGAAACAGTTGACGGTGCGGGCCAGTGCTAATTTGCCGTCTGTCGCCAGCAGGTAGCGCAGAAAACTTTAATGGACAATGAATTAACAGGGTTTTGGTGAGAGATATAGAACAAAAGGCACACGTGAAATAAAATTAAATAGGGGGAGGTAAAGCGAAGTACGACATTTTGTAATTTGAAATTGGAGCTGGAATTCTTTTTATTGCTACATATGAGTTTAACAAAGCCATTCGTTGCAGCGAAATATCGGGATTCTTCCCTTACATGTTCAATAGAATTAAATTAATGGGTTCCATGTCTGGATTGGTGCTATAACGTGCCTTATGTTGGCTGCACTGGTAGGACAGGGTGCTGTTACCTGTATGTACAGAAGTGTATTATGCTAATCGAGATAAACATTAACAGATATTATCTTATTACTTGCTTCCTTGTAAGTAGAAGGCAATACACTGGGATAAAGTGATAGTCACATGTTTGAAAAGCCATTGTTATGTGAAACCAAAATTAAAACAAATAATGTTTCGAAAACGGTTTACAAGAAAAACCTATATGGCATAAATTTTGTTTTGACAAGATCCAAAGTTTTCGTGTAGTAAGTTTTTGTCTATCTCTTACGTTTTAACCCTTATATAAAATTCAGCAAAACTCAAACAGAATAAATAGGTCTTCAAAAGCTATTTCAAGAAAATTCAAAATATAAATTTTATTTGTGATATAAATGTTTGTAATATACGATATTTTAAAGAAAATCGTTAGGGCCAGTTTTCAGAAAATCAAAATTTTCGAAAAATGTTCCACGTAAAGGGTGCTTTAGAGGGGGATTTACCTTATTATGTTCCTGCCGTATCGCAGGACGCTACTAAACCTAAACACTTAAATAAGTTTGGTATTTTGCCGACTTTTCGTTTTTGAATTATCATGTTTACAGGCACACAAACACACATGAACCTTTTACCATTTTTTTTTATACAGGGGACACTAAAAGATATTCCCCGTGAAATCATAGCACCTTTGGGCGCATTAAAATAGTATTTAATAACATTTAAATGTAATAGCATTTTTGGAAGACAATTCAGTATGTGACTTTGGACAGCGTATTTCTAAATCGAAAAGGACCCTCATATACCAATCATGATATTTAAGTTTCATATCTTTTAAGCATTGGACAATTCAGTATGTGACTTTGGACAGCGTATTTCTAAATCGAAAAGGACCCTCATATACCAATCATGATATTTAAGTTTCATATCTTTTAAGCATTGGATACGAATATTTTCAATTACTTTCCACGACTCATCGCGCCCAGCAGTTCCAAATAAATAACCAACTATAATCTTTGGTGAATGGCTCAAACTTAACCTCAAATTATTTCATCTTTCATTGCTTTTCTTTTAATATCAGAAAATTCACGTAGAAGAAACATTGTATGATACGCGAGCGTAAAGTTTCTTTTTGATTCTCGTTTCACAATATTCCCGCTCGAATAAAAAAGCACAACTTTACGCTCTGACGTTATAAATAACAATTATGGGATTTAGTGGGCCGCAACTCAATGGTTAATGTCCATTGGAATCTTAGTATGGAATTATGGGTGTAATGAATACCTTCTCTATTTTCTACGTACTTTGAGGATGTAGAAATAGCCAGCAGCGAAGAAGTTGCTGCAGCAAATGGAAAAGGCCATGGTGATAGCAGCTCCGTCATCCACTGGAAACATGATAGCGATGACAATTAGTGCAGAGTGCCTTGTTTATGGAAACTTTCCGACAACTTAGAAATCTTTTCAACAGCTTTCAAGTAGATGGCAAGTGCCTCCCTCGCGTGAATTTTCTTTCTCCTCGCCTGCAGCATCGTCCATTTTAACCTTAAAACTCTGCTCACAAAACACAAATGCTTCATTCACGTGATTTTCTCTACACATTCTGCAACAAACTACTTTTATAAAAACTTATTCTGCTATCTAGCTCACACTAATCACGACAAAGACTACCAGAAATGGTTATATTCTGGTTTGCTGCGGCTTCACGGTTCATAATCTTCAATATTCAAAGAGGATCGAATAACATTGTACTGTACATAGATCATTGCTGACAGCCTCTGAATTGCTCAATCTTTCTATTGTCGGTCCTGCCTTACTTCACTAGTAATGTAAACAAAAGCAACTAGTTGCACTGGCTATGACCGTTTTACCGCTTTTATACATCGCAAAATAGTTCCTCTTAAATTGTCGAGTGAGTCCAGAAATTTCGTATCATAGTATGCAATGTTGTGTAAATAATACAATATGAATGATTAAGGGACACCATTTACTGATCACTTCTTTATATGACAATGCACACGTGTTGCACAGTTCAACTTGCTTCTAGTCAGCAAGTAATGGCGGAAACATGTAGGAAACATAAGCAAGGAAATAAATATTTGTAGTTTATATGAGGATCGTTTTAGCAAAACTCATCAAACTTCATTTTTTTTCGAAATGCAGGTTTTGACGGATTCTGGTCAATTGTAATGAGAGGAAAAGAATGCGGTTTTCGTAACATCACAAAAATCAATTGTGGTGAAAAAAGTAGCTCAATTAACAACGTTTTCACGAAAATCAACATCTCCATTTCTTAAATGTTCATAAAACTCAACTTTGGGGAGGTAAAGGTTTTGGGTAAAGATTCACATAACTATGGTTCAATGGCAAAAATGGTAAATTGCCTTTTAAAATGACAGAAAAAAAATTATACATTGAATGAACAAATTTGGGTTAAATGTGTCTGTTAACCAATTTTCAATTCAGCTGTATTTAAGCATTATTATAAAACACATGTTAATGCTTTTGATGAGGTTTTAGGCAACTGTAAATGGAAAATAATTAAATATTTTAAGTTATGTGCATTTCAAAAAAAATGGACATGTTGAGTTTTGTATAGTTCTTAAATGTTGTATTTTTATAAATAAATAAAGTAACAAAAGTAGTGGCACTGCCTATCAATAAACGCATCTCAAAAAGGGAAACAATAACATATTTTTCCGGAGCTACTACATGAACAACTAGAAAAAAGCCTTTCCTGTGAAATGTTGAAATGGCATTTGTCGAGTTTTCTTAAAACGCTCCTCATATAATGAACTATACCGAAATATTTTCACAGAATATGTATATTGCTTAAATAAGTAATTTGAAACAGGAGACTTTTGGCCTGCTTATTGAAATTTCCAAGTAACGGCTATAAGACTCTGAAGGGCCAGTACACCACGTGTCGCGGCACTCCGTCTGGAATGAAAATAATAATAATAATAATAATAATAATAATAATAATAATAATAATAATAATAATAATAATAATAATAATAATACCAATAATAATAATAATAATAATAATGATAATAAAAAGCATTTACCCTATGATAGAAATCGAACTCATGATCTTTGGGACAGCAGCTTCCCGCGTTACGCTTTAAGCCACCAGAGCAGTTGAAAAAGCGCCATTCATAGTGGGCTACATAACTCAAGAACGTAGGTACTGAACGCTCAGTGTCGCACTGTCAAGTTCGAGATTTTACAGATTTTTGCGACATTAAATCTTGAGAACGCTGGTAACGAGCTGCTAAAAATCGATATTTGTATACTCGGGCAGCAGTTTTAAAGCCATTTTTTCAACCTGATTTGCTTTAAGCACCTGCTACCCACACGATTAACGTTATGTTTATCCGGGGACCATGCATCGCCGATCTCAAATTACTTATATCAGTCACGTGCACAATCTCGCAAATCATTTCCGTGTACATCCTGTATAATAACTTTTTTTTAAAAGTAACTTACTTTTGCATTAAGTTAACAGTAGAATTTACTGGTGTTTCCGAAAGCAGTAAAACCCTTAAATTAGCCTAGGCGCGACACCTGTGTAAGCAACTTTTCAACAAGTGACAGTGAATGTGTGTCACACATTGTTGTGGCCCACTAATTATCATCAATCTCTGTGAGGATTCAACAACTACTTTAGCAAATGACTCCATCTTGAAGCACATCCATCTTCAGGGCAAGGCATTGTATTATAGCACTATAATTAACAATATGTCAACATTTTACAATTTTACATTTACTAAATATAAAACGACACGCCTACCTTATTTATTTTGTTTTATTTGTTACTTTCTGCACACGTACGTATTTCACCGGAAATATATGTTTTAGTGTCCCCTGTAACCAAGAAAAGCATTGTCAGGAAAAGGTCCGTGTGTCTGTGAACACAATAACTCAAAAACGAAATGTCGGTAAAATACCAAACTTGGTATTTAAGTTTACTATATTCCAGGGATGCGACACGAAGGTTTTGAGAAAAATCCCCCCACTCCAAACTACCTTTCACATGGAACTTCTTTCGAAATGTTTTATTTTCTTAAACGTGGCTCTAAGATTTTGATTAAAATACCGTATATTAAAAATATTTATGTGATAAATAAAATGTATATCTTTAATTTTCTGAGAATAGCCTCTGAAGACTACTTTATTCTGCATGAATACGGAATTTTGCATAACTGCTAATCCGTAAGAAATGGACAAAAACTTACAACACAATAAAATAGAGAGCATTTTATGTTCTATACACTTTTTTCGTGGAGTTGATCGTTTTTTATGTATTCTATGTTATTACTTTCAGCTTTAAAAAACGTATACTTTTCTTATGTGAGCTCCTGTCCAAACAAACAAAGGAACTACACTCATATAGCAGCTAGTTTTTGACTATCACTTGAACCTATGATACTTCCTTATTTCGCTTCTACTTACAAGGAAACAAGTAATAAGACTACTTCTGCTATTTTTTCTGGATTAGCATGAAGTAAATAGATGCATAAGCTTTTTAACAATAATTTGTTGCTGAGAAAGTAATGTGAATGTGACCCATCAGATTCTTGTACA
The DNA here is from genome assembly GCA_030762935.1 of Hymenopus coronatus. Taxonomy (NCBI): domain Eukaryota; kingdom Metazoa; phylum Arthropoda; class Insecta; order Mantodea; family Hymenopodidae; genus Hymenopus; species Hymenopus coronatus. The sequence continues at coordinate 3,758,992 of CM060882.1, read as the reverse complement.
TTTAACAGGGAGTTAATCATTTTCTGTGTCCAGTGAAGGTAAGCGACTGAAATTGGAAAACACCGAGTGTTTGAAGGGTTCAACTGCCACACAATTGGATAAAGTTCACGCGGACTCTGCACCATCTTGGAAGACCATTTATGGATTAATGAATTTAAACATGGTCGGACAGCTACGCACGGACCCTCCAATTGACAGAAAACCTTTGAAAATTTGCATGATTTAATAACTCAAGACTGTTGAATAAAAAGTTGTAAGATTCCTGAGACTGTAGACATCTGAACGGAGTGAATTCTCTTTGAGGAAACTGTGTACCGGCGATCAAAAGTCATCTGGAGTGTCTGGCGACGATGTTTAACCGCGACATTGTTGATGACATCTGGATCCATCATTGCATTCCAAAAACTGCACAAAGCCTGCTGAAAGACCATTTTGACAGCTGGTAAGGTAATGGACAATAATCTTAAGAAAACATTCTCAGATTATTTGGGAAAAGCTGAACCATAACTGAATGCTGTTATGGTCCACTGCTGGAAGGATTGAAACTTGCGTTGGTTAAAAAGTACGAAAGTTGGTACCCTAAAAATCTGATGTGCTATTCCATTCACATGACTTTCTCTACATCTCTGCAACAAATTATTGTTAAAAAGCTAATGCTTCTATTTACTTCATGCTAATCGAGAAAACATTACCAGAAATAGTCTTATCACTTGCGTCCTTGTAAGTAGAAGCGAAATAAGGGAGTACCATAGGTTAAAGTGATAGTCAAAAGCTGGTTGTTATGTGTCTGAAGTGCCTTTGTATGGACACGAGTTGACAAATTCCTGTATGAGAAAAGTTTTTCATAGCTGAAACCAAAAAAAAAGGACTATCTCAGAAACGATCAATTCCACGAAAAAAAACGTATAAAACATAAAATGTGTGTTTTCAGGTACTCTACATTTTTTGCCGGGAGAGATTTTTTCTATCTCTTTTGGTAGCAGTTATGCAAAATGTCCTAAAATTCGTCCAGGATAAAGTAGTCTTCAGAGGGTATTCCCACAAAATTCAAGATATACATTGTATTTGTCTGATAACCATCTCTAATATACGGTATTTTAATCAAAATTGTTAGAGCTACTTTTTAGAAAATAAAAAAAAGTTAAAAAAAAACTTCCATATAAAGGGTAGTTGCGGGTGGGGGAATTTTTTTTCAAAATCTTCGTGTTGCATTCCTGAGAAAAGCTAAACCTAAATACCAAGTTTGGTGTTTTACCGACTTCTCCTTTTCGAGTTATCGTGTCCACAGACACACGGATCTTTTTCTGAAAATACTTTTTTTGGATACAGGGGACCCTAAAACATATATTTCCGGTGATTATCTCGATATCGACGTTTTGGGTGGAGTGCAATGCCTTCTTTATACATTATGTACATAGTACGTGTAGAGAACGTAAAAAGTGATAATTCACTACTAGGATATTTCACATCTGTAATAATAATGTTACAAGAGCTTGAATAGCTTCCTCATCCACTCTATTCACCAGACTTGGCCCAAGTGACTTCTTTTTGTTCTCTAAATTGAAACTTTGGTTAGATGGCAAGCTATTGTCATAAAATGATAGTCACAGACAAGAACTGTTCTGCAGAATTTGAAAGAACATATTTTTCAGACGGGATGAAAGGTTTGAGGATTGCTTGACCGGGTGTATATCGCTCGCGAGAGATTGTGTAGAGAAGTAAGGTGAGTTGTTTACGAAAGAAAACAACTCTTGGTATTTTACGAAACCACCCTTGAATACTGCTATCGTGTAAGGTAAGGCGATGAGGCACATTGGCACTTGATGTAAAGGCTTGATGGTATCATTTCAGTAAAACTGTGAAACACTGAGAACTCAGGGTGCAGCTGGTAATACACAACTAATGAAATATTTATTCATAGCTGGCTTGACATAAAAGTCTCGCTATGAAACGTTACGTGATTAAAAATATACACGTCCGTGTAATGAAATTAAGTTTTAGTTATAGACGCTCTTTAACTGCAGTGGTTCCTAGCGTCCCATTCTATACTGGGCGTGAAAGTCTGCTCACTGTTTCTCAGAGGCCTCTTTATCAGACTTGAAGGTTTTTACGTGCTCTAAATCTAGACACGGGTCAAACAGCTTTTCTCCCCTTCCGAAGGAAGTCACGATAAGGACGTGTCGTACTCGGCTCAACCTCCCGTATGTAGGACTGACTTCGCCTAGGACTTACAAGCGGGTGTCTAGGGGTCAGAAGCCTGTCGGGGAGCCAACGGCACGAAACAAAAAATGGAGAACCTGGCCCGTAACCAGACATGAGTGTGAGGAAGTGGATCATATGTAGGACTTACACTCCCTGGGACTTACAAGTGGGTGTCTAGGGGTCAGAAGTCTGTCGGGGAGCCAACGGCACGAAACAAAAAATGGAGAACCTGGCCCGTAGCCAGACATGAGTGTGAGGAAGTGGATCATATGTAGGACTGACACTCCTTGGGACTTACAAGTGGGTGTCTAGGGGTCAGAAGTCTGTCGGGGAGCCAACGGCACGAAACAAAAAATGGAGAACCTGGCCCGTAGCCAGACATGAGTGTGAGGAAGTGGATCATATGTAGGACTGACACTCCCTGGGACTTACAAGTGGGTGTCTAGGGGTGAGAAGGCTGTCTGCAGCCAACGGCACGAAACCACAGAATGGAGAACCTGGCCCGTAGCCAGACATGAGTGTGAGGTGGTGGATCATATGGAGGACTGACAATCCCCTAGGACTTACAAGTGGATGTCTAGGGGTCAGAATCCTGTCTGGAGCCAACGCCACGAAACCACAGAGTGGAGACCATGGTCCGTAGCCAGACATGAGTGCGAGGAAGTGGATGAAATGTAGGACTGCCACTCCCCTAGGACTTACAATTGGATGTCTAGGGGTCAGAAGCCTGTCTGGAGCCAACGGCACGAAACCACAGAGTGGAGAGCCTGTCCCGTAGCCAGACATGAGTGTGAGGAGGTGGATCATATGTAGGACTGACACCCTCTGGGACTTACAAGTGGATGTCTAGGGGTCAGAAGCCTGTCTGGAGCCAACGGCACGAAACCACAGAATGGAGAACCTGGCTCACATGAGTGTGAGGAAGTGGATCATATGGAGGACTGACACTCACCTAGGACTTACAAGAGGGTGTCTAGAGGTCAGAAGCCTATCTGGAGCCAACGGCACGAAACCACAGAATGGAGAACGTGGCTCAAATGAGTGTGAGGAAGTGGAACATATGTAGGACTGACGCTCCCTGGGACTTACAAGCGGGTGTCTAGCGGTCAGACGTGTGTTGGGGAGCTAACGGCAGGAAACAAAAAATGGAGAACCAGGCCCGTAGCCAGACATGAGTGTGAGAAAGTGGATCATATGTAGGACTGACACTCCCCTAGGACGTACAATTGGATGTCTAGGGGTCAGAAGCCTGTCTGGAGCCAACGGCACGAAACCACAGAGTGGAGAGCCTGGCCCGTAGCCAGACATGAGTGTGAGGAGGTGGATCATATGTAGGACTGACACTCCCTGGGACTTACAAGTGGGTGTCTAATGGGTCAGAAGTGTGGAGGAGCCAACGGCACGAAACAAAAAATGGAGAACCTGGCCCGTAGCCAGACATGAGTGTGAGGAGGTGGATCATATGTAGGACTGACACTCCCTGGGACTTACAAGTGGGTGTCTAATGGGTCAGAAGTGTGGAGGAGCCAACGGCACGAAACAAAAAATGGAGAACCTGGCCCGTAGCCAGACATGAGTGTGAGGAATTGGATCATATGTAGGACTGACACTCCCTGGGACTTACAAGTGGGTGTCTAAGGATCAGAAGTCTGTCGGGGAGCCAACGGCACGAAACAAAAAATGGAGAACCTGGCCAGTAGCCAGACATGAGTGTGAGGAAGTGGATCATATGTAGGACTGACACTCCTTGGGACTTACAAGTGGGTGTCTAATGGGTCAGAAGTGTGTCGGGGAGCCAACGGCACGAAACAAAAAATGGAGAACCTGGCCCGTAGCCAGACATGATTGTGAGGAAGTGGATCATATGTAGGACTGACACTCCCTGGGACTTACAAGTGGGTGTCTAGGGGTCAGAAATCTGTCGGGGAGCCAACGGCACGAAACAAAAAATGGAGAACCTGGCCCGTAGCCAGACATGAGTGTGAGGAAGTGGATCATATGTAGGACTGACACTCCCTGGGACTTACAAGTGGGTGTCTAGGGGTCAGAAGTCTGTCGGGGAGCCAACGGCACGGAACAAAAAATGGAGATCCTGGCCCGTAGCCAGACATGAGTGTGAGGAAGTGGATCATATGTAGGACTGTCACCCTCTGGGACTTATAAGTGGGTGTCTATGGGTCAGAAGCCTGTCTGGAGCAAACGGCACGAAACCTCAGAATGGAGAACCTGGCTCACATGAGTGTGAGGAAGTGGATCATATGGAGGACTGACACCCCCTGGGACCTACAAGCGGGTTCTAGGGATCAGAAGTGTGTCGGGGAGCCAACGGCACGAAACCAAAAATGGAGAACCTGACCCGTAGCCAGACATGAGTGTGAGGAAGTGGATCATATGTAGGACTGACACTCCCTGGGACTTACAAGCGGGTGTCCAGGGGTCAGAAGTGTGTCGGGGAGCCAACGGCTCGAAACAAAAAATGGAGATCCTGGCCCGTAGCCAGACATGAGTGTGAGGAAGTGGATCATATGTAGGACTGACACCCCCTGGGACTTACAAGTGGGTGTCTAGGGGTCAGAAGTGTGTCGGGGAGGCAACGGCACGAAACCACAGAATGGAGAACCTGGCTCACATTAGTGTGAGGAAGTGGATCATATGAAATGCTAACAGAATATTATAAGGAAAGGTGATGACGGATCACCTGGTGGAATAAGTAGCAGGGGAAGCCGGAGGAACCGGACAAATTACGCCCAGACGCCGTTTCGTCCACCACAATAACCAAATGCGTGCGTCTGGGATCGAACCCGGACCGTCTAAATGCGGCCTAACCAAATGACCAAGGCGTTGTCACTGATAAGACTTTTTGCGCCTGAAAAAAATCGTCGTCCTCCGACGGGTCTGAACCCGCGACCTCGGGAATAAGAAGTTAGCATAATAACTATTACACCACGGGCATTCGTAATTTCATAAATTTGACGTTCCCTTCACATGACTTTTTGTATCTCTTCCACAAAGAAGTGTTCCTTATAAAGGTTATCAATTTCTCTACATCATACCAATCGAGATAAACGTCAACAGAAAGTGTCTTATTACTTGCTTTCTTGTGAGTAGATGGCAATAAACTGGCTATAAGGATAAACGTCAACAGAAAGTGTCTTATTACTTGCTTTCTTGTGAGTAGATAGCAATAAACTGGCTATAAGGATAAACGTCAACAGAAAGTGTCTTATTACTTGCTTTCTTGTGAGTAGATGGCAATAAACTGGCTATAAGGATAAACGTCAACAGAAAGTGTCTTATTACTTGCTTTCTTGTGAGTAGATAGCAATAAACTGGCTATAAGGATAAACGTCAACAGAAAGTGTCTTATTACTTGCTTTCTTGTGAGTAGATGGCAATAAACTAGGCTATAAGGATAAACGTCAACAGAAAGTGTCTTATCACTTGCTTTCTTGTGAGTAGATGGCAATAAACTAGGCTATAAGGATAATCAGTGATTTTAGAAACTGTTCGCTATGTGAAAAAATTAAAAACAGGATCTCATTACATTGTCAGAAGTAAAACAAAAATGTATGAAACGAAAAATGAATTCCCGTTTGAGAAAGGTAGTTTAAAAATGAAATCTATAACAAATAATATCGCTGAAACAGTTAACTCTACAAGAAAATTCAAATGTGGTTTAATTAGATCTATATTTTTTGTTCCGTAAGTGTGGCAGTTATTCAAAAGTTATCCAGAGTGAAGCGATCTCTAGCACCTAGTTTTAGAAAATGTAAGATATATATTTATATGTTGTGCAAATATCTTTATAGACATAAGATCTTTTACCGGATGTGAGTAGTGTTAAAAGCAGAACATTCTGTCACTCAGTGTTATAACACGCTTGGTTTGTGTGTCACATTCAAGAAGGCCATGACTCTGAAAGCTCAAAGTATCGATATCATGAACCAGGAGAGCAAAACTACAACTGTCTCCCTTCTGTCAGAGTAAGTGTAAGTAAGGTAACAACTGAATATCATAATACGTAAAACAATCTAGTTATAATTATAAATATCGAGAATAGTGTATGACACACATAGTGCTAAAATCGTTTTATATTGTTCGTAGCTTCCTTCTAACAATATAAACCATCATTTTTACTTTCTCTATACGTACAGTGTACATAGAGTATAGAGAAGGTATTGTCCTCCACCCAAAAATTCGATACCGAGATTTCACTGAAAATATATGCTTTAGGGGCCCCTGTATCCGAAAATAAACATTCTCAAAAAAATATCCCTGTATGAATGTGTGTGTGTGTGTGTGTGTGTGTTCGTGTGCCTGTAAACACGATAACTCAAAACGAAAAGTCGGTAGGATACCAAATTTGGTATTTAAACTAAGCATCTTCTAGGGTTGCGATACGAAGATTTTGAGAAAAATCCCCCCACCCCAATCTACCCTTTACATGAAACTTTTTTCATGGAAGACATCAGATTTTTCAGTTATCCTTTTCACAGTCATACAAGAACATTTTTCTAAAGTTGTTTTATTCAGAGGATTTCAAAACATCAATTTCCGGATAAACCTCGGAATAGAATTTTTGGGGGGAGTACAAATACATAGTGCGTGTAATAAAAGTAAAAATTGAAATTCGATTCTCTTTACTTGGCCAGAAGAAAATAAAGAGATATATAATACGAGAGATAAGTTCCCATTATAGAAAAACAGTTTAAAAATGAAAGCTATAACATGGCATATCGTGTACCAAAAATGTATATGGCCTAATTTGAGTGTTTTAAGTAGATCTACAATAGTTTTGTGTTGTATCTGTTACGGTTTATCAGAAAGTGATCCAGAATAATAAGTATTCAGAGCTTATTTTTAGAAAACTCAAGATACACCCTTTAATATGCGGTAATTTAATAAATAGTTAGAGGCATTTTTGGGTATGTCAAAATTGTTTAAAAGTTTTCAATGTAGGAATATTTTGGAGTTGGGAAATTTTTCTGAATATCTTCGTATAGCATCCTTGAAAGATACTAAACTTAAATACTAAGGTTAGTATTTAACGTTCTTTTTGGTTTTTATAGGCACACGAACATTTTTCTAAAAATGTATTTAGGATTCAGGAGATTTCAAAATATGAATTTCTGGATAAATCTCGGTGTGTACTTTTGGGTGGAATGCAATACCTTTTGTAACTACTGTGTACATTGCACATACGTGCTAGAGAAGGTAAAAAGGCTAATGGTATACAGATATGATATCGACGTGTCCCAGTACGAAAAAGGGAAGACTGTATAAATTGCGGTACGGAGTTAAGACGGGATAACCGGAAGCTGGGTTTCCTGCTAATCCTATACGTCTGGACACCTGTTCGCTAGATTTACCGGTGCCTAGGGCATGCTAGAAGCTACGGCCGCTGGATTATTCCACACCATTTTGGGGCGGGGGGTACACGAAACATTCCCAGTCCGTCAGCAGGTGCGCTTAGACGCTTTCATGGATTAACCGAGAAACAGTCCGGCGCTAAATACCTACCGCATTTTGTACCTCAGTGGTTTCATTCTCCACCTTACATCCGTGTGAATTTCTCTCACATCAATATCAAAATCGGCATACACCAAAATTTTCATGTTGTCGATAATTCACGTCCTAACAGATGAAACACGAGTTGTATTTGATAAGACAATAGAGTATTTTATCATTGTAATACTTACATTAGTTCTCAAAAGGTACATGACGACCATCTTTATTTACCCAGTGTTTTTGTTTTCCTTTCTCTAGCGCCGCATAGTGGATAGAGAAGGCATTATGTTCCACCCAAAAATTCGATACCGAGATTTCACCGGAAATATGACCCCCTGAATCCAAAAACAAAGTATTTTCAGAAAAAATCCGCGCGCGCACGCGTGTGTGTGTGTGTGTGTGGTTGTCTGTGGACAACATAGCTCAAAAACGAAAAGACCGTTAAATATCAAACTTGGTATTTAAGTTTGGTATCTTCCAAGGATACGACACGAAGATTTTCAAGAAAGTTCCCTCACCCCCAACTACACTTTAAATGGAAAATTTTTCGAAAATGTTTTTCTTAAAAATGGCTCTAATGATTTTGATTAAAATACCATATATTAAATCCATTTATATCACAAATAAAATGTATATCTTGAATTTTCTGGGAATAACTGCTAAAAACCTGTTTATTCGGATGAATTTTATAAAGCTAGTAAACCGTAAGAGATAGACAAAAACTTACATAAAAAATGTAGATCTCATTAAAATACACAATTTATTCATATACATTTTGGAGGAGTTGACGATTTTCCAGATATTCCTTGTTATTAGTTTCAATTGTAGAGTACTTATTCTTTTCTCTGGTAGGAAGTGTTTCCGTTCTTCCACTCCAGGCCAAGCAAAGAAGCGATTTGCAATGAGAATCGCATAACTACAGCTTTTAAAACATTTGACTATCACTTTAGCATAGGTCATTCCTTTAGTTGCCTTTTACTTATAAGGAACTCAGTAATAAGAACATTCTGCTAATGTTTATCTCGATTAGCATTGTGTAGAAACAAGAATAATCTTTTGTAAGGAGTTTGTTAGTGAAGCAACTGGAGAAAGTCATGTGAATGTAACACATCAGATTTGTTTTTTCTTTCTTCACTGCCTCCTGAATTATAACATGGCCGACCGTGTCTACATCCAATGTACGAATATCGATAGCAACAATACAAATAGGGAACAATTATTTTATTTCAGCTTTTAATAACTAATACATGAAATGGAAACAAACATTATTTTATTTGAGGTTATTGCACACATCTTACACATAAGAAATACAAATAATGATTATTTTCACATAAAAGATTCTGACCTCTTTTTAATCAAAATTTCACGAACTGTTTCTATATATTAGCGCGGTATTAACGGGTCTGGCTTCATTAATGACTACTTTTATTTCTTGTGCGGCCACCAAACTTGCCGCCATGTCACCTTGTCACTAAAAGGAAAGACAGGAGATTAAACAAACGAACGTCAAGATTTCAAAGAAATGAACATCAGGTGCCATAAGATGTTTCGACAATATCGCTCCAGTGAGATGACCACGATTGGCTGAAATTGCCTAATGTCGACAACACCAATACTACCGTCTATATTGAAGAATTTCACATACTTGAATTTTCATAAAACAGTCAGCCAAAAATGAACGGCGAAAATTTAAAAACAAAATTCAATTACATTCTCGTGAGCTTCTCTAACCTTCTTCAAAAACTAGTGATTACGAAAGATTTTTCTTTTATGTATTCCATTTTAATCAACATAAACATTAATGTAATATTTTTCCACTTTTTCCTTGCAGTACCTACAAGGCGAATAAGGGAATACACAACACTAAAACGATAGTCAAGTGTTTTACGACTAGGTTACAATGTGATGACTTTAGAACTTCTTTCTGTGCAAGTTCAGGAATAAAAAAGAAAAAGAAAAAAATTCCATTTGAGAAAAGTTTAAGTTTTTGGAAAGTTAAAACAATAACAAGGAATATCGCGCAATTGTTATACCGACAGAAATATATCTGATGTGTGTCTTTACTCTGCTGTGCCCCTTTATCGTATCCTGTTCTGTAACAAACAAGCTAATTCTTCTATGTAATCCACAGCAATCGCAAACATTTGACTATCACTTTATCCTATGGTACTCCCTAATTTCGCTTCTACTTACAAGGACGCAAGTAATAACAATATCACTTTAACCTATGGTATTCCCTTATTTCGCTTCTACTTACAAGGAAGCTAGTAATAACACTATCACTTTAACCTATGGTACTCCCTTATTTCGCTTCTACTTACAAGGAAGCAAGTAATAAGACTATCACTTTAACCTATGGTACTCCCTTATTTCACTTCTACTTACAAGGAAGCTAGTAATAACACTATCACTTTAACCTATGGTACTCCCTTATTTCGCTTCTATTTACAAGGAAGCTAGTAATAAGACTATCACTTTAACCTATGGTACTCCCTTATTTCACTTCTACTTACAAGGAAGCAAGTAATAACATTATCACTTTAACCTATGGTACTCCCTTATTTCACTTCTACTTACAAGAACGCAAGTAATAAGACTATCACTTTAACCTATGGTACTCCCTTATTTCACTTCTACTTACAAGGAAGCAAGTAATAACACTATCACTTTAACCTATGGTACTCCCTTATTTCACTTCTACTTACAAGGAAGCAAGTAATAACATTATCACTTTAACCTATGGTACTCCCTTATTTCACTTCTACTTACAAGGAAGCAAGTAATAAGACTATCACTTTAACCTATGGTACTCCCTTATTTCACTTCTACTTACAAGGAAGCAAGTAATAACACTATCACTTTAACCTATGGTACTCCCTTATTTCACTTCTACTTACAAGGAAGCAAGTAATAACAGTATCACTTTAACCTATGGTACTCCCTTATTGCACTTCTACTTACAAGGACGCAGGTAATAAGACTATCACTTCAACCTATGGTACTCCCTTATTTCGCTTCTACTTACAAGGAAGCAGGTAATAAGACTATCACTTTAACCTATGGTACTCCCTTATTTCGCTCCTACTTACAAGGAAGCAGGTAACAAGACTATCACTTTAACCTATGGTACTCCCTTATTTCACTTCTACTTACAAGGACGCAGGTAATAAGACTATCACTTTAACCTATGGTACTCCCTTATTTCGCTTCTACTTACAAGGAAGCAGGTAATAAGACTATCACTTTAACCTATGGTACTCCCTTATTTCACTTCTACTTACAAGGAAGCAGGTAATAAGACTATCACTTTAACCTATGGTACTCCCTTATTTCGCTTCTACTTACAAGGAAGCAGGTAATAAGACTATCACTTTAACCTATGGTACTCCCTTATTTCACTTCTACTTACAAGGAAGCAGGTAATAAGACTATCACTTTAACCTATGGTACTCCCTTATTTCGCTTCTACTTACAAGGAAGCAGGTAATAAGACTATCACTTTAACCTATGGTACTCCCTTATTTCGCTTCTACTTACAAGGAAGCAGGTAATAAGACTATCACTTTAACCTATGGTACTCCCTTATTTCGCTTCTACTTACAAGGAAGCAGGTAATAAGACTGTCACTTTAACCTATGGTACTCCCTTATTTCACTTCTACTTACAAGGAAGCAGGTAATAAGACTATCACTTTAACCTATGGTACTCCCTTATTTCACTTCTACTTACAAGGAAACAAGTAATAACACTATCAGTTTAACCTATGGTACTCCCTTATTTCGCTTCTACTTACAAGGACGCAAGTAATAACACAATCACTTTAACCTATGGTACTCCCTTATTTCGCTTCTACTCACAAGGAAGCAAGTAATAACACAATCTCTACTAATGCTCATCTGAAATAGCTTGATGGAGATAGAAATATAATCTTGTTAAGAATAATTTATTGGCAGAGCAGGCAGAGAAGGTCATGTGAATGGAACACAGCAGATGGTTTACGGTGGGCTTTGAATCGTCTCAGGAAGAACGTTTCGTCGGAAATGATCACAATTGTGGGCAGAGAAAAATTGTGAGCCCCAAAACGACAAGGCACAGATCTCTCCCAGCTCGCCAGTTTTGTGCTCGTAAAATGCTCGTCCTTCCTCACTTACCAGATCTGGCCCTATGCGACTTCTTTTGTTTCAGTTGAAGCTTTAGGGTGAATCGCAGGAACTGCTTCCAAAAAACAAACCTGACGTGCTCCACTCACATAGCTTTCTTTTCTCACAAAATATCATTATTTTTCATATTTCAAAAGTTGGTCGCTATGAGAAACAATTGAGGTTCGGTTCGTTTTGTATGGTCCCGTTTGAGAAAAGTTAAATCAGTTTAAAATTGCAACCATGAACAATGAATATCTCTGAAATAGTCAATTCTGCAACACAGAAATTAGTCAATGTCTTACGTTTTAGCAGTTATACAAATCCCATCCAGAGTATATTTTAATCAAAATTTTCAAAACGGTAGCTGGGGTTTTCAAAACTTTAAATTGTTCCACACGATGCAGTTTTCGAAACACAAGCTTGAATCTTTTTATGTTTGAATACAAATAGTACAAAAGAAAATTGATGAAATCGTTTTTTACTTTCTCTACATGTGTATAGTGTATAGAGAAGGTATTGCACTCCACCCAAAAATTCGATAACGAGATTTCACCCGAAATATATGTTTAGGGTCCCACGTATTCAAAAAAAGCATTTTCAGAAAAAGGTCCGTGTGTGTTTCCATGTGTCCGTGTGTCTGTGAACACCATAAGTCAAAAACTTAGTATTTAAGTTTAGTATCTTCCAGGGATGCGACACGAAGGTTTTGAGAAAAATCCCCCTACCCCAAGCTACCCTTTACATGGAACCTTTTTCGAAAATTTTGATTTTCTCAAAAGTGGATCTAACGATTTTAATTAAAATATCGTCTGTAAAATGTATAGCTTGAATTTTCTGGGAATAGCCTCTGAAGACTACTTTATTGTTGATGAATTTTACGGAATTGTGCATAAGTGCTAAATCGTAAGGGATGGACAAAAACTTACAACACAAAAAGTGCACAGCACTTTGAAACATACAATTTAAGTTATATGCATTTTTTTTCGTGGAGTTAACATTTCTTATACAGGAATTTGTCAACTCCTGTCCACACAAACAAAGGAACTTCAGTCACATAGCAACCAGCTTTTGGCTATCACTTTAACTTATGGTACTCCCTTATTTCGCTTCTACTTACACGGAAGCAGAGATGTAGGGAAAGTCATGTGAATGGAACACATCAAATTTTTGGGGATTGTCTCGGATCTCGTATTTCCGGTGGATAGGAACGGGATATGAAGGGAGAGCTGTCAGCACCGGGGAGGGAGGGTTGAGGTGACAACAAACCAAATATTTTCCATTAAGAAGGTAGCTAGGTATATTATACATCGACCCGTTTGCTTACGTAAGGTTAGAATGTAAACATCATTGATAAGAGTTGCAATCTCGTGGTAGGGTGGGCGCCATAGAACAGTGGTTAGACCACTCGCCTCTCTCCTAGGCGGCCCTGGTTCCAACCGAAGCGACCTCTTGTGGGATTTGTGGTAGACGATGCGGCGCACGGTTCTTCGGTTCATCCCGCCATTGCATTTTAGCGGTGCTGCATCTTAACTTCGTATGTCATCGCCTTTGGTGCCATTTGTAGAAAGAGTGGGCGTTAAATAAGTTGCTTGAGGACATTCCGTCCCAGAGGTATGCAGTCTCTCATAGGCTTGGCGAACCAATAATCCACCAAGTCCAACCCAATCCGAGCACCTCCCTTTCAAGTACTTATGGTAACTTACAAATGCTACTATTGCAGCACCCATAGCGAAGCCGAAGCCATAGACATCAGCGGTGATCCACAACCACCGGAGCTCCCAAGATTGACAATCGGCATCTTGATTCCCTGCCACGCCGCCCCGACACCCCACCAACACTGAGAGAACCCATTGGAATGAACGATGGATGAAATTCAAAATGGAACCGTGGAGCAACAGAAAATTTGGGGGATCAAAGACCATACCCAGCATTCCCCACTAAACCGCCTCACCCTTATATACGGCTTATTTCTTATAATTTTGGGTTGGAATACAGTACTTTCCCTGCAGAAACACCGGAACAAATTTCCTCCCTTGAGACGCCTCTAGGCCTCACTAACGCGTTCCATTCTCAGGGTTAGAGTTTCGTTTAGGCCAGGAAGCTACTGAACATAGAACTTGTCAAGAGATATACATATGTTTATATACAGCTCTCTGCTAAAAGCTCGAGTTACAAAAACAACACAGCAGACATATAATTACTTTAGAGCCTTGTACGCCACTGCACTATACTTAATGTGCTCTATAATAACATATGTTTATATACAGCTCTAGTGCTAGAAGCTCGAGTTACAAAAACAACACAACAGATATATAATTACTTCAGAGCCTTGTACGCCACTGCACTATACTTAATGTGCTCTATAATAACATATGTTTATATACAGCTCTAGTGCTAGAAGCTCGAGTTACAAAAACAACACAACAGATATATAATTACTTCAGAGCCTTGTACGCCACTGCACTATACTTAATGTGCTCTATAATAACATATGTTTATATAAAACTCTAGTGCTAGAAGCTTGAGTTACAAAAACAACACAATAGACATATAATTACTTCAGAGCCTTGTACGCCACTGCACTATACTTAATGTGCCCTATAATAACATATGTTTATATAAAACTCTAGTGCTAAAAGCTCGAGTTACAAAAACAACACAGCAGACATATAATTACTTTAGAGCCTTGTACGCCACTGCACTATACTTAATGTGCTCTATAATAACATATGTTTATATAAAACTCTAGTGCTAGAAGCTCGAGTTACAAAAACAACACAACAGACATATAATTACTTTAGAGCCTTGTACGCCGCTGCACTATACTTAATGTGCTCTATAACAACATATGTTAATATAAAACTCTAGTACTAGAAGCTCGAGTTACAAAAACAACACAACAGACATATAATTACTTTAGAGCCTTGTACGCCACTGCACTATACTTAATGTGCTCTATAACAACATATGTTAATATAAAACTCTAGTACTAGAAGCTCGAGTTACAAAAACAACACAACAGACATATAATTACTTTAGAGCCTTGCACGCCGCTGCACTATACTTAATGTGCGCTATAATAACATATGTTTATATACAGCTCTAGTGCTAGAAGCTCGAGTTACAAAAACAACATAACAGATATATAATTACTTCAGAGCATTGTACGCCACTGTACTATACTTAATCTGCTCTATAATAACATATGTTTATATAAAACTCTAGTACTAGAAGCTCGAGTTACAAAAACAACACAACAGACATATAATTACTTTAGAGTCTTGCACGCCGCTGCACTATACTTAATGTGCTCTATAATAACATATGTTTATATACAGCTCTAGTGCTAGAAGCTCGAGTTACAAAAACAACATAACAGATATATAATTACTTCAGAGCCTTGTACGCCGCTGTACTATACATAATCTGCTCTATAATAACATATGTTTATATACAGCTCTCTGCTAAAAGCTCGAGTTACAAAAACAACACAGCAGACATATAATTACTTTAGAGCCTTGTACGCCACTGTACTATACTTAATCTGCTCTATAATAACATATGTTTATATACAGCTCTAGTGCTAGAAGCAAGGGTTACAAAAACAACACAACAGACATATAATTACTTTAGAGCCTTGCACGCCGCTGCACTATACTTAATGTGCTCTATAATAACATATGTACTTACATATGTACTTCTTTGCATGCACATATAAATAAACAATATTAAAAATAAGTGCTTAAATGTATAAATAAATATAATTTCATTATATGTAACACTGATGTAATGTCAGATGATAGTTTTCTAATTATCGACATAATAGTTACTACTAGTAATTATATAAAACTAAAATATGATTAAACTATTATGTACTCTTCATAAATGAGAACAAATTACAATACATACTTACAAACATGTTATAGAATTTACAATGCAAAAATGCACAAACTTACAATTATGTACTAGAGTGAAAACAACCTATTCTTACAAAAGCTTGTTCTTCTATCTACTTCATGCCAATCGAGATAAACATTAACACAAATAGTCTTATTGTTTGCTTCCTTGTAAGTAGAACGAAATGCACTAATATAAAGTGAAAGTCAAATGAAGTTAAAAATCTGATGTGTTCCATTCATATGGCTTTCTCTAAATCTCTGCAACATATTATTCTATTTACTTTATCTAATCGAGAAAAAAATTGGCAGAAATGGTCTTATTACTTGCTTCCTTGTTAATAGATGCAAAATAAGGGAGTAGCATAGGTTAAAGTGATAGTCAAAAGCTGGTTGCTATGTGACTGCAGTTTCTTTGTTTGTATGGACAGGAGTTGACAAAGTCCTGTATGAGAAAAGTATGTTTTTCAAACCTGAAACCAAAAAGAAGGAATATTTAAAAAACGATCCACTACAGGAAAAATGTATACAACATAAGTGTGTGGTTTAATGAGCTCTACATTTTCTGCTAAGTAAGTTTTTGTCTATCTCTTACGGTTTGCCAGTTATGTAACATCAAGTAAATTTCATCCAGAATAAAGTAGTCTTCAGAGGCTATTCCCAGAAAATTGAAATCATATATTTTATTTGTCAGGTAAATATCTTTAATACATAATATTTTAATCAAAATCGTATGAGCCATTTTTAAGAAAATCGAAATTTTTGGACTTGTTTCCATGTAAAGGGTAGTTTGAGGTGGGGGGATTTTTTTTTGAGAATCTTCGTCGCATCCTTGGACGATACCAAAATTAAATACCCAGTTTGGTATTTAAAGGTATTTTCGTTTTTGAACTATGCTGCCTACAGATACACACACATAAACGCACACATAGACAGACACACACACTCGGACATTTTACTAAAAATGCGGTTTTTGGATTCAGAGGGTCTCAAAACATATATTTCCGGTTAAATCTCGCAATGGAATTTTGGGTGGAAAGCAATGCCTTCTCTATTTATACGGTACGTATAGAGGAAGAAAAATTATTTTACAACATGCAACATGTCTGCTCAGCACCACTGATAGTATTAAGTAACTTCTCCCCTTCTAAAATTTGTGACCGTGACCTTCACACATTTTTCATAGCTCCTCCTATTTTCTATGGTCTGACACAAACGGATCCGAGGTTACATATTTCTTAATTTCTATTGGTTACAATTTTCTGTCAGAGGTTTTTCCAAATCGGTCTCAGCTCACAAAATAAGTTTGGCAACACAGCTAAAGCGTTAGGCTCCCTTCAGGTCTAAAGTACCCTTGTTCATCAAAGTTTAATGTTTCTCCTTTGTCAAACTCTGAACACGAAATTTCCACAATTCTGTTGTATTGACTTTCTGACTCACGCTACCAACAAATCTTGTAGCTCATATTCCTAAACCTCTGGTTTTTCCATCCACTAATAATTTCTTTTCAGGCACAGAATAAATATTCTTTACAAATTTTAACATTAATGCTTATTCTAATATATTTCCTTTTTAATATCTTTAATCACATATTTAGTTATTGAAATATTTCCCCCCTGTTTTTTACTTTCTATACACGTACTATGTACATAGTATATAGAGAAGGTATTACACTTCACCTAAAAGTTCGATACCAAGATTTCTCCGGAAATATATGTTTAGGGTCCCCTGTATGCAAAAAAAGTATTTCAGAAAAATGTCCGTGTGTATGTGGGCCAAACTTGGTATTGAAGTTTAGTATCTTCCAGTAATGCGACACGAAGATTTTGAGAAAAATCACCCCACCCCAAACTACCCTTTACATGGAACCTTTTTTAGAAAATTTTGATTTTCTCAAAAGTGGATCTAACGACTTTCATTAAAATATCGTATATTAAAGATGTTTACCTGACAAATAAAATGTATACTTTGAATTTTCTGGGAATATCCTCTAATGACTACTTTATTCTAGGTGAATTTTACGGAATTTTGCATAACTGCTAAACCTAAGAAATGGACAAAAACTTACTAAACAAAAACTGTAGAGCACATACTCAAAATTTATGTTGTATACATTTTTTTTCTTCGAGTTGATCGTTTTTTAGATATTCCCTGTTTTTGGTTTCAGCTTTGAAAAACTTATACTTTTCTCATACAGATATTTGTGAACTACTATCCATACAAACAAAGGAACTTCAGTCACATAGCAACCAGCTTTTGACTATCACTTTAACCTATGGTACTCCCTTATTTCGCTTCTACTTACAAGAAAGCAAGTAATAAGACTATTCCTGCTAAGTTTTTTCTCGATTAGCATGAAGTAAATAGAAGGATAAGCTTATTAACAATAATTTGGTGCAGAGATGTAGAGAAAGTCATGTGAATGGAACACATCAGATTTTATATATTCGTTATTTATGTAAAATGGTTATTTCCGGAAGCCGAAGCACGTGCAGTATCGTAGTTGTTCACAAAACTCGCTCAGACTGAACAATGCGCGGCTTTGACGTCAAATAGCCTTCCGAAAGAACAAGCGTTCTCTCGTGGGTGTGTAATTATCACAGCTGCGATGTCAAAAGAACTTGCCACGGTGCAGGTATTCACTTACGCACGAGTGTAGACACTTTACCTGTCTGAAGTAGCTTGCGTCAACACAAACAGATAGCGGTATTACGTCACCACTCCCGGTGCATGCCCTGTACTGGAATGCTGCAGTTGAGTCTCTTACAGTGGACGGGTTCGCCCTCACAAAGTAGAATATTAATATTAAATAGTGATAAGGAAAGCAGCAAGTGTAACCTGATATACATCATTTAGTTTATTTCTGTGCTGATGTACTGCAGCCTTCTCTACACCAGCGACCTCCCCTTCGTCAGACAGGTAATACAAAACAAACAGAACACACATGTTCGCGACACGGTCGAAGGGTGCACTTCATTCTGGATTAAACATGTATAACTTTAAGAAATAGTTTACTACACATAAACAGCGATCTCGCTAAAACATACAACTTCTTCCTATACAAGCTTTTTCACAGTTAGCCGCTTCCGAAATATTCCCGTTTATTGATTTGTATTTTAAAGCAGTTAAGCTATTCTGAAACGGAAAGTAATCTTTCGCTTCATTCTAATGTAGAATGCTCATTTCTTAGGAATGAGAAACATTACAATATAAGCAAGAAAATAAAACTAATAAGCAAACGAATATAAAATAAGGGAGTACCATAGGTTAAAGTGATAGACAAAGGTGGTTGCTATGTGACCGATGTTCCTTTGTTTGTATGGACAGGAGTTGACACATTCCTGTATCAGAAAGGTATAAGATTTATATAGCTGAAACCTAAAAACAGGAATATCTAAAAAACGATTAACATCATGAAAAAGTATATGTGTTTTATTGTGTCGTATATTTTTTGTGTGGTAAGTTTTTGTCCATCTTTTACGGTTTAGCTGTTATGCAGAATTCCGAAAAGTTCATCTAGAATGAAGTAGTCTTCAGAGGCTAATCCCAGAAAAGTCAAGATATACATATTATTTGTCAGGTAAATATCTTTAATATACGACATTTTAATCAAAATCATTAGAGCCATTTTCGAGAAAATCAAAATTCTCAAAAAAAATTCCATTTTAAGGGTATGGGGCATTTTCTTGAAAATCTTCGTGTCGCATCCTTGGAAGATACCAAACTTAAATACCAAGTTTGGTATTTAACGTTATTTTCGTTTTTGAGTTATGCTGCCCACAGACACACACACATACACACACAATACATACACACAGATACACACACAGACAGACAGTCACACACGGATATTTTTCTAAAAATAATTTTTTTTTTGGATTAAGGGGGACCCAAAACTTATATTTCCGGTGAAATATCGGTATCGAATTGTGGGGTGCAATACAATACCTTCTCTATACAATATGTACATAGTACATGTAGAGAAAGTATTAAAAAAAGGGAACAACGCCTTGCTCGCTGTGCAGTTTTCACCGGCAATGGATCGCGTGCAGCAGTTGAGCGAGTTCGATGGGAATATCAACGCCGCAGCGACTGTAAAAAAGAAACGGTACAGCAGTTATTGTAATCAGCTTCTGGAAAAAAACGGTGCAGTTTGATGAAGTCAAAGCAAAAGTTTGTGTTACAATATATTTTAATTGTAATGTAAATATTCCTTACATACGATGCTTTACTCAAAATAGGTTAACCATTTTTGAGGAAAAATTTAATTTAAAATATTCGTGTTGCATCCTTGGAAAACTATAAACTTAAATGCCAAGTTTTGTATATATGCCATTTTACACACACACACACACACACACACACACACACACATGGACACAAACTTTCGCTGAAATGCTTTTCTGTTTGATACGTGTTTACATAAAACACAGCATTTCTCCATAAATCTCGATACCGCATTTTTGGGTGCATTACAGTACCTTCTCTATATACTATGTACATAGTACTTATAGAGAAAGTAAAAATATTCACTTACAAGAAGGGAAGTCCATGTATAATATGAGAGTCATTCAGAAAGTGACAGTTGATTTGACATAACTAAATAATAACGGAAGTTATCAAAACAAAAATTTATTTACAAAGTTACACTACCTTAGTCTATTTCTCAACATTGCTATCAAGGTATTTATTGTCACGTGGTACAGATGTTATTCTCTTCCACCACTAAACATCTGAGCCAAGATGTCACTGTCACTTTGAGGTTTTCATGACTGGCAAATCTTTTCCGTGCAAAAAGTCATGTACGGTTTCCAAAGTGAAACATTTATTTTCAAGTGTTTTTGAACGATTGATGAACTTCCACTCCGGTCTTTATCGTGCACACTGTTATGTTCTTCCTTGATTACTCGTAAATTATGTGTCATTTCCTCACTGAAGACTCGTTCATTGTACTATCAACATACACTTGCGTTATTTGACTATAACATTCGATTGCCCGAACATTTTATCTATTAAAAAAAAACAAATAAATTCTTTGGCGCTAGAAAAGTATAACATCGGCATTGAAAAACAGGTACCACGTGACAATAAATACCTTGATAGCAATGAAGATTACATTTGAGAAATAGAGTAAAGTAGTGTAACTTTGTAAATAAAGTTTTGTGTTGATAATTTTCGTTATTATTTAGTTATGTGAAATCGTGTGTCTGGATGACCCTGGTAATATGAACGCGATTAGTGTTAGATGACGTCTTAGTGCTTGAGAGTATTGGCAAAGCTTTGTTGTGCGGGTAGCGTGTGTTTGTAGAATTCGACACTGTCTATTGTACGCAATACCAACAGGGAGGGGGCTGTTATTCTGCAATTGAACATTGATCGGTGTGTTTTGTGTAAGCTGGCCACACATGTGTCCTAGACACGTCCGTGTTTCCGACACCGATATAGTCTTGCGTCACATTTGCGTAAAAATAAATCTGGCGTGATGCATTCACATGACTTTCTCTACAGCTCTGCTATAAATTTCTCTTAAAAAGTTTATGCTTCTATGTTCTTCATTCTAATCAAGAAAAAATCAGCAGAACTAGTCTTATTACTTGCTTCTTTGTAAATAGAAGTGAAATAAGGGAGTACCATAGGCTAAAGTGATAGTCAAAACCTGGCTGCCATGTGATTGAAGTTCCTTTGTTTGTATGGACAGGAATTGAGAAATTCCTCTGTGAGAAAAGTATAAGATTTTTAAAGCTAAAAGAAAAAACGAAGAATATCTCAAAAGCGACCAACCTCACGAAAAAATGAATATAATATAAATTGTGTGCTTTAATGTGCTCTATATTTTTTGTATGGTAAGGTTTTGTCCATCTTTTACGGTTTAGCAGTTATGCGAAATGCCATATAATTCATCCAGATTAAAGTAGTCTTCAGAAGATATTCCCAGAAAACTGAAGATATACATATTATTTGTCATATAAATATCTTATATATAAGAGATTTTAATCAAAATCGTTAGAGCCATTTTTGAGAAAATCAAAACTTTCGAAAAAAAGTTTATGTGAAGGATAACTGGGGTTGGGGGGATTTTCTTGAAAATCTTCGTGTCACATCCTTGGAAGCTACCAAACTTAAATACCACTTTTGGTTTTTAACGGTCTTTTCGTTTTTGAGCTATGCTGTCCAAAGACTCACACACACACAAACACACATACATAGACACACATGGATATTTTTCTAAAAAAATTTTTTTTTGTATTCAGGTGGTCTCAAAACTTATATTTCCAGTGAAATCTCGGTATTGCAATTTTTGGATGCAGTACAATACCTTCTCTATACACTGTGTACATAGTACGCGTAGAGAAAGTGAAAATATATAACTATGAAAATTAACAAGTTCATCTATGCAATACCGGTAAGAACATCTATCTGGGTAAATGTTAATTTGTAATGTTTGCTAGCCCTGTTAAGTATATTGCAGACTTCTTTGATAGACTGAAAAATTCAATTCCATAGACAGGATTTGAACCACGGGTCTCCAGCTCTCTAGCCGGTTGCTCTACCTCTGAGCTACCATGCTGGCATGACAATGAATTTCTCAACTGACTCGCATATTTCCCGGTAAACCACAAACTGATGTCAAATCATTTTGAGATGACAAACCCAATGGTGACTTACAATGTTGTAAGTACTTTAAGTCCCAGGATTCATAGTATAGCCAACTATTATGGTCAAATTCAAGGCAATACCGGTATGCTGCCATCGTAGCACACTGGTAGAGCAACCGGCTAGAGACTGGGAGATCCGTGGTTCAAATCCCAGCTATGGGATTACATTTTTCAGTCTGACTCTACTTATCCCACTCCTGTCCTACAGACGGCTAGAGACCGGGAGATCCGTGGTTCAAATCCCGGCTACGACATTGAATTTTTCACTCTGTCTCGACCTTACCAGCTCCTGTCCTACACTCTGCTAGAGACCCGGAGATCCGTGGTTTAAATCCCGGATCTATGCAACTTAATTTGCAATTGCTAGCCCTGCCAAGTATATTATAGATTTCTTTGATAAAACTTCTAATACTGTGCATATAAAATGCAGAAGGAATCAACATTATGTGCAATTAGGAGATGGAGTGAGAGAGTATTGGAGCGCGGTAAACAGACCGGAATTGGCGGGCGATTCTCCTGAATGTCGCGCCGAGTTTGTGTTCCCAGTAATTAGGACACATCTAACATACAGGGTGATTTGTAGTTAGCACTTGTTTGTCTTGGTGTGGAGTACCTGTCTGTTGCCATAGCAACCTAATGTCCCACTTCATGACAATCGAGGAGATGGCGTGAGAGAGTATTGGAGCGCGGTAGACAGACCGGAATTGGCGGGCGATTCTCCTGAATGTCGCGCCGAGTTTGTGTTCCCAGTAATTAGGACACATCTAACAACAGGGTGATTTGTAGTTAGCACTTGTTTGTGTTGGTGTGGAGTACCTGTCTGTTGCCATAGCAACCTAATGGCCCACTTCATGACAATCGAGGAGATGGAGTGAGAGAGTATTGGAGCGCGGTAAACAGACCGGAATTGGCGGGCGATTCTCCTGAATGTCGCGCCGAGTTTGTGTTCCCAGTAATTAGGACACATCTAATATACAGGGTGATTTGTAGTTAGCACTTGTTTGTCTTGGTGTGGAGTACCTGTCTGTTGCCATAGCAACCTAATGTCCCACTTCATGACAATCGAGGAGATGGCGTGAGAGAGTATTGGAGCGCGGTAAAGAGACCGGAATTGGCGGGCGATTCTCCTGAATGTCGCGCCGAGTTTGTGTTCCCAGTAATTAGGACACATCTAACATACAGGGTGATTTGTAGTTAGCACTTGTTTGTGTTGGTGTGGAGTACCTGTCTGTTGCCATAGCAACCTAATGGCCCACTTCATGACAATCGAGGAGATGGCGTGAGAGAGTATTGGAGCGCGGTAAAGAGACCGGAATTGGCGGGCGATTCTCCTGAATGTCGCGCCGAGTTTGTGTTCCCAGTAATTAGGACACATCTAACATACAGGGTGATTTGTAGTTAGCACTTGTTTGTCTTGGTGTGGAGTACCTGTCTGTTGCCATAGCAACCTAATGTCCCACTTCATGACAATCGAGGAGATGGCGTGAGAGAGTATTGGAGCGCGGTAAACAGACCGGAATTGGCGGGCGATTCTCCTGAATGTCGCGCCGAGTTTGTGTTCCCAGTAATTAGGACACATCTAACATACAGGGTGATTTGTAGTTAGCACTTGTTTGTCTTGGTGTGGAGTACCTGTCTGTTGCCATAGCAACCTAATGTTCCACTTCATGACAATTAGGAGATGGCGTGAGAGAGTATTGGAGCGCGGTAAACAGACCGGAATTGGCGGGCGATTCTCCTGAATGTCGCGCCGAGTTTGTGTTCCCAGTAATTAGGACACATCTAACATACAGGGTGATTTGTAGTTAGCACTTGTTTGTCTTGGTGTGGAGTACCTGTCTGTTGCCATAGCAACCTAATGTCCCACTTCATGACAATCGAGGAGATGGCGTGAGAGAGTATTGGAGCGCGGTAAACAGACCGGAATTGGCGGCGATTCTCCTGAATGTCACGCCGAGTTTGTGTTCCCAGTAATTAGGACACATCTAACATACAGGGTGATTTGTAGTTAGCACTTGTTTGTCTTGGTGTGGAGTACCTGTCTGTTGCCATAGCAACCTAATTTTCCACTTCATGACAATTAGGAGATGGAGTGAGAGAGTATTGGAGCGCGGTAAAGAGACCGGAATTGGCGGGCGATTCTCCTGAATGTCGCGCCGAGTTTGTGTTCCCAGTAATTAGGACACATCTAACATACAGGGTGATTTGTAGTTAGCACTTGTTTGTCTTGGTGTGGAGTACCTGTCTGTTGCCATAGCAACCTAATGGCCCACTTCATGACAATCGAGGAGATGGAGTGAGAGAGTATTAGAGCGCGGTAAACAGACCGGAATTGGCGGGCGATTCTCCTGAATGTCGCGCCGAGTTTGTGTTCCCAGTAATTAGGACACATCTAACATACAGGGTGATTTGTAGTTAGCACTTGTTTGTCTTGGTGTGGAGTACCTGTCTGTTGCCATAGCAACCTAATGTCCCACTTCATGACAATTAGGAGATGGCGTGAGAGAGTATTGGAGCGCGGTAAACAGACCGGAATTGGCGGGCGATTCTCCTGAATGTCGCGCCGAGTTTGTGTTCCCAGTAATTAGGACACATCTAACATACAGGGTGATTTGTAGTTAGCACTTGTTTGTCTTGGTGTGGAGTACCTGTCTGTTGCCATAGCAACCTAATGTTCCACTTCATGACAATCGAGGAGATGGCGTGAGAGAGTATTGGAGCGCGGTAAACAGACCGGAATTGGCGGGCGATTCTCCTGAATGTCGCGCCGAGTTTGTGTTCCCAGTAATTAGGACACATCTAACATACAGGGTGATTTGTAGTTAGCACTTGTTTGACTTGGTGTGGAGTACCTGTCTGTTGCCATAGCAACCTAATGTCCCACTTCATGACAATTAGGAGATGGCGTGAGAGAGTATTGGAGCGCGGTAAACAGACCGGAATTGGCGGGCGATTCTCCTGAATGTCGCGCCGAGTTTGTGATCCCAGTAATTAGGACACATCTAACATACAGGGTGATTTGTAGTTAGCACTTGTTTGTCTTGGTGTGGAGTACCTGTCTGTTGCCATAGCAACCTAATGTCCCACTTCATGACAATTAGGAGATGGCGTGAGAGAGTATTGGAGCGCGGTAAAGAGACCGGAATTGGCGGGCGATTCTCCTGAATGTCGCGCCGAGTTTGTGTTCCCAGTAATTAGGACACATCTAACATACAGGGTGATTTGTAGTTAGCACTTGTTTGTCTTGGTGTGGAGTACCTGTCTGTTGCCATAGCAACCTAATGTTCCACTTCATGACAATTAGGAGATGGAGTGAGAGAGTATTGGAGCGCGGTAAACAGACCGGAATTGGCGGGCGATTCTCCTGAATGTCGCGCCGAGTTTGTGTTCCCAGTAATTAGGACACATCTAACATACAGGGTGATTTGTAGTTAGCACTTGTTTGTCTTGGTGTGGAGTACCTGTCTGTTGCCATAGCAACCTAATGTTCCACTTCATGACAATTAGGAGATGGAGTGAGAGAGTATTGGAGCGCGGTAAACAGACCGGAATTGGCGGGCGATTCTCCTGAATGTCGCGCCGAGTTTGTGTTCCCAATAATTAGGACACATCTAACATACAGGGTGATTTGTAGTTAGCACTTGTTTGTCTTGGTGTGGAGTACCTGTCTGTTGCCATAGCAACCTAATGTCCCACTTCATGACAATTAGGAGATGGCGTGAGAGAGTATTGGAGCGCGGTAAACAGACCGGAATTGGCGGGCGATTCTCCTGAATGTCACGCCGAGTTTGTGTTCCCAGTAATTAGGACACATCTAACATACAGGGTGATTTGTAGTTAGCACTTGTTTGTCTTGGTGTGGAGTACCTGTCTGTTGCCATAGCAACCTAATGTCCCACTTCATGACAATTAGGAGATGGCGTGAGAGAGTATTGGAGCGCGGTAAACAGACCGGAATTGGCGGGCGATTCTCCTGAATGTCGCGCCGAGTTTGTGTTCCCAATAATTAGGACACATCTAACATACAGGGTGATTTGTAGTTAGCACTTGTTTGTCTTGGTGTGGAGTACCTGTCTGTTGCCATAGCAACCTAATGTCCCACTTCATGACAATTAGGAGATGGCGTGAGAGAGTATTGGAGCGCGGTAAACAGACCGGAATTGGCGGGCGATTCTCCTGAATGTCGCGCCGAGTTTGTGTTCCCAATAATTAGGACACATCTAACATACAGGGTGATTTGTAGTTAGCACTTGTTTGTCTTGGTGTGGAGTACCTGTCTGTTGCCATAGCAACCTAATGTCCCACTTCATGACAATTAGGAGATGGCGTGAGAGAGTATTGGAGCGCGGTAAACAGACCGGAATTGGCGGGCGATTCTCCTGAATGTCACGCCGAGTTTGTGTTCCCAGTAATTAGGACACATCTAACATACAGGGTGATTTGTAGTTAGCACTTGTTTGTCTTGGTGTGGAGTACCTGTCTGTTGCCATAGCAACCTAATGTCCCACTTCATGACAATTAGGAGATGGCGTGAGAGAGTATTGGAGCGCGGTAAACAGACCGGAATTGGCGGGCGATTCTCCTGAATGTCGCGCCGAGTTTGTGTTCCCAATAATTAGGACACATCTAACATACAGGGTGATTTGTAGTTAGCACTTGTTTGTCTTGGTGTGGAGTACCTGTCTGTTGCCATAGCAACCTAATGTCCCACTTCATGACAATCGAGGAGATGGCGTGAGAGAGTATTGGAGCGCGGTAAAGAGACCGGAATTGGCGGGCGATTCTCCTGAATGTCGCGCCGAGTTTGTGTTCCCAATAATTAGGACACATCTAACATACAGGGTGATTTGTAGTTAGCACTTGTTCGTCTTGGTGTGGAGTACCTGTCTGTTGCCATAGCAACCTAATGTCCCACTTCATGACAATTAGGAGATGGCGTGAGAGAGTATTGGAGCGCGGTAAACAGACCGGAATTGGCGGGCGATTCTTCTGAATGTCGCGCCGAGTTTGTGTTCCCAGTAATTAGGACACATCTAACATACAGGGTGATTTGTAGTTAGCACTTGTTTGTCTTGGTGTGGAGTACCTGTCTGTTGCCATAGCAACCTAATGTCCCACTTCATGACAATCGAGGAGATGGCGTGAGAGAGTATTGGAGCGCGGTAAAGAGACCGGAATTGGCGGGCGATTCTCCTGAATGTCGCGCCGAGTTTGTGTTCCCAGTAATTAGGACACATCTAACATACAGGGTGATTTGTAGTTAGCACTTGTTTGTCTTGGTGTGGAGTACCTGTCTGTTGCCATAGCAACCTAATGTTCCACTTCATGACAATCGAGGAGATGGCGTGAGAGAGTATTGGAGCGCGGTAGACAGACCGGAATTGGCGGGCGATTCTCCTGAATGTCGCGCCGAGTTTGTGTTCCCAGTAATTAGGACACATCTAACATACAGGGTGATTTGTAGTTAGCACTTGTTTGTCTTGGTGTGGAGTACCTGTCTGTTGCCATAGCAACCTAATGTTCCACTTCATGACAATCGAGGAGATGGCGTGAGAGAGTATTGGAGCGCGGTAAACAGACCGGAATTGGCGGCGATTCTCCTGAATGTCGCGCCGAGTTTGTGTTCCCAGTAATTAGGACACATCTAACATACAGGGTGATTTGTAGTTAGCACTTGTTTGTCTTGGTGTGGAGTACCTGTCTGTTGCCATAGCAACCTAATGTCCCACTTCATGACAATCGAGGAGATGGCGTGAGAGAGTATTGGAGCGCGGTAAACAGACCGGAATTGGCGGGCGATTCTCCTGAATGTCGCGCCGAGTTTGTGTTCCCAATAATTAGGACACATCTAACATACAGGGTGATTTGTAGTTAGCACTTGTTTGTCTTGGTGTGAAGTACCTGTCTGTTGCCATAGCAACGTAATGTCCCACTTCATGACAATTAGGAGATGGCGTGAGAGAGTATTGGAGCGCGGTAAACAGACCGGAATTGGCGGTGATTCTCCTGAATGTCGCGCCGAGTTTGTGTTCCCAGTAATTAGGACACATCTAACATACAGGGTGATTTGTAGTTAGCACTTGTTTGTCTTGGTGTGGAGT
This sequence comes from Hymenopus coronatus, assembly GCA_030762935.1. NCBI lineage: Eukaryota > Metazoa > Arthropoda > Insecta > Mantodea > Hymenopodidae > Hymenopus > Hymenopus coronatus. The sequence goes on along the minus strand of CM060882.1, from coordinate 3,730,487 downwards.
ACCTGTCTGTTGCCATAGCAACCTAATGGCCCACTTCATGACAATCGAGGAGATGGCGTGAGAGAGTATTGGAGCGCGGTAAACAGACCGGAATTGGCGGTGATTCTCCTGAATGTCGCGCCGAGTTTGTGTTCCCAGTAATTAGGACACATCTAACATACAGGGTGATTTGTAGTTAGCACTTGTTTGTCTTGGTGTGGAGTACCTGTCTGTTGCCATAGCAACCTAATGTTCCACTTCATGACAATCGAGGAGATGGCGTGAGAGAGTATTGGAGCGCGGTAAACAGACCGGAATTGGCGGCGATTCTCCTGAATGTCGCGCCGAGTTTGTGTTCCCAGTAATTAGGACACATCTAACATACAGGGTGATTTGTAGTTAGCACTTGTTTGTCTTGGTGTGGAGTACCTGTCTGTTGCCATAGCAACCTAATGTCCCACTTCATGACAATCGAGGAGATGGCGTGAGAGAGTATTGGAGCGCGGTAAACAGACCGGAATTGGCGGGCGATTCTCCTGAATGTCGCGCCGAGTTTGTGTTCCCAGTAATTAGGACACATCTAACATACAGGGTGATTTGTAGTTAGCACTTGTTTGTCTTGGTGTGGAGTACCTGTCTGTTGCCATAGCAACCTAATGTCCCACTTCATGACAATCGAGATACGCACGGAACTAACTCTGGCGGATGATACCCGAGCGCTGGATCGGCTTTTATCTTCCCTACTTGTTGTATCGTTCTTTTAACCTTTTCTATTTTAGTTACACCTTTTACCTCACTATTGTTTTAGGACTTTGCTTTTAGTCGAGCCTTTAGCTCCCATGTTTTAATTGTTTTAAGATCCCTTTCGTGTTTTATCATAGGAAATTTTATTTGTTTTGAGTTTTAATTGGTATTTTAATCCTTTTTTAAGATTCATTACTTGCTTATTTTTAACCTTGGACCTCATTACTTGGTTAAAGTATCGACTATCTCTAAAGGGTGCTGAAGACCCAGCCGTTGAGCGCCCCGAAAACCTACACATCGTCGTCATAATTTTGAAATTTGAGGGTCATCCAGACCATTTGACAAAACTAAATAATAACAAAAGTTATCAACACAAAACTTTATTTACAAAGTTACATACCTTACTCTATTTCTCAACATTGCTATCAAGGTATTTATTGTCACGCGCCAGTGCTAAAGATCTGAGCCAAGATGTCACTGTCACTTTGAGGTCTTCATGGCTGGGAAATCTTTTCCATCCAAAAAGTCATGTACGGTGTCTAAAGTGAAACATTTACTTTCAACTGCTCCATAACGATTGATGAACGGTCTTTATCGTACACACTGTTATGTTCTTCTTTGATTACTCGTAAATTATGTGTCATTTCCTCACTGAAGCCTCTTTCTTTGCATTATCACTATACACTTGCGTTATTTGCATATAAAATTCCATTGACCGAACACTTTATCTATTCATTAAAACGAGTTCTTTGGCGGTAGAAAAGTATAACATTGGCATTAAAACTCAGGTACCACGTGACAATATATAGCTTGACGGCAATGACTTATACCTTGATAAATACAGTAAGTAACTTTGGAAATAGTTTATTGTTGATAACTTTCCTTATGACAGCAATAATAAAGTGATATCTTGGGAAAAGGTTACTGTGTTTTAAAATTTGTACATTGAGTTTTCTCATCATTTAGGCAATATATAGAGTAGGTATTGCATTCCGTTGAAAAAAATGTTGAAGTTTAACCAGATATCCATATTTTAAAGGCTCCGGAATAAATAAAAGAGATAAAATATTTTTACAAAAAACTTCGTGTGTGGTGTGTGTGTGTGTGTATGTGAAATGGAAATGTAATTTTATTTATAGACGCTCTTTAACTGCTGTGGTTCTGAGCGTCCCATTCTATACTGGACGTGAAAGATCGCTTAATTTTGTTCAGAAGTTTCTTGATCAGGATAGACATTATTTTACGTGCCGTAAATCTACGACAGAAATGCTAAGGATTTTTACACCAGAAAAAAATCCTCCATTTTCAAACCCTATTTTACATAAAGAGACTTACTTTTATTATTTTCTTAAAATAACCGTAAATATTTTGATTAAAATGTCATATGTTAAAGATATTTACATGACAAATAAAATTTTCTAGGGGTAGCCTCTGAAGGACAGTGACACAACTCGTAAACCATAAGAGAAATACTACAGAAATCTCATTAAAACACGCAATGTATGCCATTTATCTACTTTTTAATCGAGTCAGCCATTTCCGAGATATTCCTTCTTATTGGCTTTGAAAATTCCTATATGTATATTTTTGTGAAATGGCATGTCGGTATTAGCTTCACCTGGTCATGCACAGAGAAAGGAATTTCGGTTGAGCACATAGCGACTATCACTTTAACCTATGGCACTTCCTTGTTTTCCTACCACTTAAAAAGGAAGATAGTAATAAGACTATCTCTGTCAATGTTTATCTCAATTAGTGTAATACAGAGGAGAATAAGCGTTTCAAACATAATCTGTTTCCCGCCTGGGTGGTGTGGTGGTAGCGTGCCTGCCTTAATTCAGCAGCTCGCGAGTTCGGATCTTGTGTAGGGGGAGTTGCCCGGATAAGGCTTTTTTGGGTTTCCCCTTATCCTGAGAAGACGAGTAACTCCAAGCTCCATGGACCCCGAGATCATTTCATAAATGTCAGTCTTCCTCCAATATGACCAACCAGGTTACATGACGTCAAGCCACAAGAAATGGACAAATAAACCAGTAATCTGTTACAGGATAAATAGAGAAAATCATATGATTGTAACACATGATATTTTCCTCTACTGGTAGACCGTAGTTTCTCAGAAGTAAACTTAAAAATAAATACTGTTACCACAAGTGACAACATTTGACAATCACTTTAGCCTAGTGCATTTCCTTATTTGTCTTCTATTTATAATGAGGCAAGGAATAAGAACATTTCTGTTAATGTTTATCTTGATTAGCAAGACTTGCTCAAAAGAGTAACTTTTATAAGAATAGCTAGCTCCAAAATATGTAAAAAACGTATGATGTGTTACATTCACATGACTTTTTCTACATCTCTTTAACAAAGTATTGTTAAAAAGCTTATGCTTCTATATAGTTTATGCTAATCGACAAAAATTAGCAGAATTAGTCTTATTACTTGCTTCTTTGTAAGTGGAAGCGAAATAAGGGAATACTATAGGTTAAAGTGATAGTTAAAAGCTGGTTGCTATGTCACTGAAGTTCCTTTGTTTTTTTGGACAGGATTTGACAAATTCCTGTATGAGAAAAGTATAAGTTTTTAAACCTGAAACTAAAAACAAGGAATATCTCGAAAACGATCTGCTGCACGAAAAAGGTATATAACATAAATTATATGTTTTAAGGAGCTCTATTTTTGTGGGGTAAATTTTACTCCTCTTACGGTTTAACAGTAATGCAAAATTCGTAAAATGCATCCAGTATAAAGGAGTCTTCAGAGGCTATTCCCAGCAAATTAAAGATATACATGTTATTTGCTAGATAAATATCTTTAATATACGATATTTTGATGAACATTGTTACAGCCATTTTTGAAAAAACTTCAATGGTTGAAAAATGTTCCACGTAAAGGGTAGTTGGGAATTGAAGGTATTTCCTTGAAAATCTTCATGTTGCATCCTTGGAAGACACTAAACTGAAATATCAAGTTTGGAATTCAAGGGTCTCTTCATTTTTGAGCTATGCTGTCCAAACACACACACACACACACACATTCTCACACGCACACACGGACCTTTTTCCAAAAATGCTTTTTTGGGTTCAGGGGGACCCAAAAGATATATTTCCGGTGAAATCTCGGTATTGAATTTTTGGGTGCAATACAACGCCTTCTCTATACACAATGTACACAACAGGTATAGATATTTCTCTGTACTAGTAGACTCTGGGTTCTGAGAAGGAAGCTTAAAAATAACATATGTTTGAAAATCCTTTGTGTATGTTTAATACACGGGCCGTATTGGAACGACAGAAAAAATATCCCGTTGATAGAGCAAGGTGCAATAAAGTTCTTTGAAGTGCTGTGCTGTGTGCGGTTTTCATTGAACAGCCCGTTATTGGCTATTGGTATCTGGTCGGCCCTTCATTTGTTTCAAATCCTATCTGCTTTGATGCTTACGTGAATAACAAATCAATTTTTTCTTCAGTCTCTGCTCCCAACAGCAGGGACAAGATTAAAAACCAGATATGCCCTCAAGCTGGACAGGAATTAAATAATTCAAAGCTTCTTAGTAGTGAACCAATATGGCACCAATAATTTTATTCCGATAATAAATTCTAAAGTTGGCAACGAACCAGTTCCGTTCTCCTCAAATAAACTCTCTGATAGCTTTTTATCCGCTTTGCAATTTATGTATGCATTTCTATTACAAACGTAATAACTTCATTAAACTTTAATGCATACAGTTATTAGTAATAATAATAATAATAATAATGATAAAAATTATTATACAAAGAATACCGTAACATGTACTTACCCATTAAATAAACTTTTAAACAACAAAATGAAAAAAAATGTGAAGTGTTCCATTCACATGACTTTCTCTATATCACTGCAACAAATTATTCTATTTACTTCATCTAATGGGGCAAAAATTAGCAGAAATAGTCTTATTACTTGCTTCCTTGTTAGTAAAATCGAAATAAGGGGGTACCATAGGTTAAAGTGATAGTCAAAAGCTGGTTGCTCTGCGACTGAAGTTCCTTTATTTGTATGGACACGACTTCACAAAGTTCTGTATGAGAAAAGTATAAGTTTTTACAGCTGAAACCAAAAACAAGGAATATCTTAAAAACGATCAACTCCACGAAAAACATTTTATTCACATAAATTGTTTGTTTTAATGTACATTTTCTGTGTGGTAAGTTTTTGTCCATCTCTTACGGTTTAGCACTTATGCAAAAATCCGTAAAATCCATCCAGAATAAAGTTGTCTTCAGAAGCTATTCCCAGAAAATTCAAGATATAAATTTTATTTGTCAAGTAAATATCTGAGATATACGAACTTTTAATAAAAATCGTGAGAGCCATTTTTAAGAAAATAAACATTTTCGAAATTTTTTCATTTAAAGGGTAGTTTGGAAGGGGGGATTTTTTTTGAAAAACTCGTGTTGCATCCTTGAAAGATACCGAACTTAAATACTAAGTTTGGTTTTAGCGGTCTTTTCATTTTTAAGCTACGCTGCCCACAGACACACACACACACGAACATTTTTCTAAAAATGTTTTTGTTTTTTGGATTTAGGGGGTCTCAAAACATATATTTCAGGTGAAATCTCGGTGTCGAATTTTGGGTGCAATACAATACCTTCTCGATACACTATGTAGATAGTACGTATAGAGAAAGTAATAATTTGATTTTATCTTAGTTATATAGTTACGATAAAATCTTATGTTTTCCATTCACATGACTTTCGCTACATATCTATAACAAATTGCTGTTAATAAGCTTATTCTTCTATCTACTTGATGCTAATGAATATAAACATTAACACAAATCGTCTCATTACTTGCTTCCTTGTTAGTAGAAGGAAAACATGGAAATACTCTAGGTTATACCGACAGTCAAGTGTTTTAAAATGTGGTTGCTATAGGATTGAAATTGTCAGGAGTCGACAAAATCTCGTATAAGAAGAGTTTAAGTATTTTAAAACTGAAACAACGAATATCTCGAAAACGGTGAACTCCACGAGAAAATATTTAGGATATAAATTGTGTGTTGTAAGAAGATTTCTCTGTCCTAAGATTTTATCTAGCTTTTACGGTTTGGTATTTAGGTTCAGTATCTTCCAAGGAATATGACGCGAATATTTTGAGAAAAATCCACACTCTAACCTATCTTTTACATGTTACATTTTTAGAAAATAATTTTCTCAAAAATGGCTATAATTATTTTAATTAAAACACCGTCTATTCAAAATATTTACATAATAAATAAAATGTATATTTTCAATGTTCTAGGCATAGCATCTTAATTCTGTTGAATTTTGATAAATGGTAAACCGTAAGGCATAAAAAAATTACTATACAAAAAATGTCGCCCTCATTGAAAAAAAAACATTTTTTCTACGACCGAGCGTAATTGAGTAGTTTACGAGCTCATTTTAGATCGCAAACTTGATTTTTACGGAATCCACGCGCACTGAAGTGCAGCAAGCGTAAAGTAATTTTGTTGTAACTTTACGATATTAGTGTGTATACATCAACAGACAAACAATTGGTGCACGATATAATGTTATGTTCAACGTCAATAAGTGACAAATATTCTTTCGCAGCAGCAGCTCTAAGGATATCATAATTCTCACAGAACAACAATAATATTGGTTTGTCATGACCTGCTATAACCCTACCGTCATCGCGCCCAGCAATGCCAAATAAGTAACCAACTATAACCGTTGGTGAATGGCTCAAACTTAACCTCAAATTATTTCATCTTTCGTTGCTTTTCTTTTAATATCAGAAAATACTGTTAGAAAAAACATTGTATGATACGCGAGTGTAAAACTTTTTTTTGTTTCTCGACTGCGTCTCGTTTCACAATATTCTCGCTCTTAGTTTATAATATGTCATATACATATTGTTTGTGGAGTTTTCCATTTTTGAGATATCCTTGTTATTGGCTTCAGTTTTAAAATACTCTACTGTTTCTCACACGGGAATTTTTCAACTCCTGGTCATGCAAAAAACGGATTTAACCACATAGCAACCACATTTTAAAAGATTAGCCTCGTGTACTCCCTATTCCCCTTCTACTTACAAGAAATCAACTAATAAGACAATTTCTGTAAATATTTGTATATCGACTAGTCTGAACTGAGATTTAGAAAAATCATGTGAATGGAGCACACAAACGTTTTTCATTCCTAATCATAACAAATAAACAAAACTTTTGAAACAAATGTTTCAATATTCGGAGATGGGTGCACTTGTGGAGATGTGACGTCACAGTGAGATGTCTATCAGCTCGTCTCCTAGCAACCGAACCTGACAGCAACAGAGCTAATAAATGTCCGAGGGAGAGAAATGAAAAAAGAAACAAGTGACGAAAGCTGAAGATCTGTGTTTGAATCCTCTGTCAAGAAGACACGTTTAAGCTTCTGCTAAGCCGAAAGGGCACACAAGATGACGGGAAACAAGATCAAGCGTCCAGTGGCGGTTCCTGGCGTCAACACTAACCACTTCGCTTGATACATATACCTCATTAAGATTGCGACAAGTACAAAGGATCGTTTATTACTTTCTCTACCACGCACGCAGTAGGTAGAGAAGATATTGAATTCCATCTAAAATTCTGTACCGAGATTTCATTTGAAATATATGTTTTGAGGGCCTCATTTGTGGCGATTCGCTTTAAACGGGTCTCGATTTAGGAGAGTACGAAATGGTGTGGATGTGTGAACGCCCTAGCTCAGGATGTCAGCATGTAAACTTATGATTAATACAGTTTTACTTTCTCTACGTACTATGTACATAGCGTATAGAGAAGGTATTGTAATGCACCCAAAATCTTTATACCGAGATTTCACCGGAAATGCATGTTTTGAGACCCCCGAATCAAAAAAAAATGTTTAGAAAAATGTTCATGTGTCCGTCTACATGTGTTAGTGTGTCTGTCTGTGGACAGCATAGGTCAAAATCGAAAAGTCCGTCAAATACGAAACTTGCTATTTAGGTTTGGTGTCTTCCAAGGATGCGACACGAAGATTTCTAAGAAAATCCCCCCCACCCGCAGTTACCCTTTACATGGAACTTTTTTCAAAAATTTTCATTTTCTCAAAAAAGGCTGTAACGATGTTGATTAAAATGTCGTATATTAAAGATATTTAGCTGACAAATAAAATGTATGTTTTTAATTTTCTCTGAAGACTACTTTATTTCATTCACACCATCAATATTACTTCTATCATTTTTACCAGGCCTAGTGTTAAGTCAGGTCACCATTGCTGTTCAACTAGTGTATTTATTTCCTTTGATATTATCCTTCCGGCTACTCTTTGCGCGACCGCGGCCTATCATCCCCTTGTGGTGTATTCATTAACGCTGTGTCTATAGCGCCCGTTCGTTTCCACTGCTGAATCATATAGCACGTTTTAACTCGAAGTCGCGTCCCTCGACCTACAAGAAATCATTCATGTCCACCATCCATCCCCTTTTGTTCCAGTCCCTGCCAATCCACGTACTAGAAACATTCGCTTCTTTATACCTTTCGACGTGTTTCACAATATTTCAAATGTATAATTTATATCCCCTCCCTTATAAATACCTTTGTGACACGACAAGTTCGCTTTGTTATGTGAATCGTTAGTAGAGCTCGGTTCGGGGTCACGAAATTGTCGGATTGAGGTTAGGTGCATACAGAGTGTAGGCGTGGTCTCTACTGACCATATCGAAACGTGTTGCACCATCTAGCATTGCTCACTGCCTGAGCTCGTTCAGTTCCTGCTAGTAGATAAACAAGTGAACGCTGAAACAGAGCTAAGATTTAAACATATCGAAGATATAACAAACTTGTGGATTATTCTGACAGGAGTAGGGCATTTTCTTCGATACAGTAAAACTGTATCTTGTAATTTGCTGCAATGAATTCTGAGTGAGTTTGGTTCATTATGTTCTTTGTCTTTTTAACCTCCTCGCATTGCTAACCTGAATTTTTTTATCAAACTTTATAGTATTGTTTGTTAAAGTACAAGGTGTTCTTATTTACTAATTATATTATGAAATAATTGTTTTATTGTGTTAGATGTATACTACTTGTAATGAGCTACTTTTGGAACAGACTGTACCTGATCGTGTGCATGTTTACAACACAAACCCCTCTCTCTTTATACCGCTAACGGCTCTGTTTGTACGCGAACTACAATCATCACAATTGGAATGCGTAGCAACACAGAGAATGTGGTGCGACGTCTGTTACACTCGAGATTCTCCCAGAGCCTCCGGTTTCCACAAGCTTTCAGAAAGTTCTATGACGTGAGTTTCTAGCTATAAAAGAAGCAAGAATACGTGCCAAGCAAGGCTTTTTTTTTTTTTTTTTTTTTTTTTTTTTTTTTTTTTTTTTAAGTTGTGAACTTTACTGAGTCGTGAGTGACTGGAGGTTTGCACACAGTGGCGCCTGAGCCGTGTATGGAGAAAATCATCAACTCTAAATTAATTGCAGCAGTGAATTAAGGACTTATTTGTGACCAGTTTTTGAGTTAATAAACACAGTATAATGTTTAGTGGATGCGACATTAGCTTAACCAGAAAAGTCTCCTCACACTTAACCACCCCACATGGAAAAGTGTTCCAACATTTCCCTTCTTTCTTTTCTTCGGGAACTTTTATTTCCGGCAAAAATTTATTATATACTTTTCAAGAACATTTATTAAACTTATATAACAATTCGTTGGACAAAAGCAAAATTCCCGGAAAATGTAAAATAAGAAAAACCATATCATATTTCAAAAAATGTAATGTGTTCCATTCACATGACTTTCTCTACATATCTGCAATAAATTATTGTTAGAAAGCTTATGCTTCTTTTCATTTAATGCTAATCGAGAAAAAAAAATAGCAGAAATAGTCTTATTACTTGCTTCCTTACAAGTAGAAGCGAAATAAGGGAGTACCATAGGCTAAAGTGATAGTCAAAAGCTGGTTGCTATGTGACTCAAGTTCCTTTGTTTGCATGGGCAGGAGTTGACAAATTCCTGTGTGAGAAAAGTGTAACTTTTTTTAAAGCTGAAACCAAAAACAAGAAATATCTCAAAAACGATCAGCTGCACGAAAAAAAATGCACATAACATAAATTGGGTGTTCTAATATGCTATACATTTTTGTGTGGTGAGTTTTTGTCCATCTCTTATGGTTTAGAGGCTTGAAAAATTCCGTAAAATTCATCCAGAGTAAACTAGCCTTCAGAGACTATTCACAGAAAATTCAAGATATACATTTTATTTGTGAGGTAAATAACTTAAAGATACCACGTTTTAATCAAAATCGATAGAGCCATATTTGAGAAAATAAAAGTTTTTCGAAAAATGTTACATGTAAAGGGTAGTTAGGGGTGTGGGGACTTCTTGAAAATCTTTGTGTCACATCCTTGGAAGATACTAAACTTAAATACCAAGTTTGGTGTTTAACGGTCTTTCAGTTTTTGAGCTACGCTGTCCACAGATATATATATACACACACACACACACACACGGGCCTTTTTCCAGTAATGTTTTTTTTATTCAGGGAAACCCAAAATAAGTATCTCCGGTGAAATTTTGGTATCGAATTTTTGAGTGGAATACAATACCTTCTCTATACACTCTGATAGTAGTACGTGTAAAGAAAGTAAAAATGCAGGGTAACACACGAAGGATTTTGGTTGTCCAGCTATTCTGTACATTCGCTCTATTGTTAGAGCGGGTGAGGAGACGGTCACTCAGACCCGCGCGTCACCGTTACAATATGATGTAATACATTCGCTCTATTGTTAGAGCGGGTGAGGAGACAGTCACTCAGACCGCGCGTCACCGTTACAATATGATGTAATACATTCGCTCTATTGTTAGAGCGGGTGAGGAGACGGTCACTCAGACCCGCGCGTCACCGTTACAATATGATGTAATACATTCGCTCTATTGTTAGAACGGGCGAGGCAACGCCTACTCAGACTCGCGCGGCACCGTTACAATATAATACAAAGGCTTGTTCACTTGTGCTTTTTCTCTAAGCCTTTGTATAAAATACAAGGGTTATAAAAACAAAGAAGCAGATGACAACCCTCAAGAACATTGCATACATAACAAGCCAGACTCTACAGCTCTTTATTAGTTCTGCACTCTACGGGAAGATCATCACGTCGTACAAGTTTAAAACAAAAATGAAGATCTACTGCGCTGTTGCTATTTTCCCTATAGTTTCAACTTACAACGACGCGCACTTCTTTTTGTTTTGTGTTATACAAGTTGGACTTTCTCCCCCCCCCCCTCTTCTCTCACACTCTAGAGCAGTGGCGGTTCTTGCCCCCAGGTTGTCAGTTTGTTGCATACGTGTTTGGTGAGAAAATGTTTCTAAACCATATCCATCGTACAGGACAATATAACTTTCGAAGTCTTTACAGTGCAATGTTTCTAAAAATATAATGGTTTTATCTAGCTGCTCTGCAAACAAGCAGCTTGCAAGAGATTCTTATTACTTTCTCTACACGTACTATATACATAGTGTATAGAGAAGGTATTGTAATGCACCCGAAAACTCAATACCGACACGAGTTGACAAAGTCCTGCATGAGAAAACTATATGTTTTTCAAAGCTGAAACTATAAACAAGGAATATCTTAAAAACGATCAACTCCACGAATAAAAAATGTATGTTACATAAATTGTGTGTTTTACGAGCTATACATTTTGTGTGTGTTAAGTTTTTGTCCGTCTCTTACGGTTTAGCAGTAATGCAAAATGTCGTAAAATTCATCCAGAATAAAGTAGTCTTCAGAGGCTATTCCCAGAAAATTCAAGATATACATTTTATTTGTGAGGTAAATATCTTTAATATACGATATTTTAATGCAAATCTTTAGAGCCATTTTTAAGAAAATCAAAATTTTCGAAAAAAAGTTGCATGTAAACAGTAGCTGGGGTGAGAAGATTTTTTTTTAAAATCTTCGTGTTTGCATCCTTGAAAGATACCAATCTTAAATACCAATTTTGGTATTCAACAGTCTTTTCGTTTTTGAGCTATGCAGTCCAAACGCACACACTCACGGGCCTGTTTCTGAAAATGCTTCTTTTTTGTTTTACTCTGGGGCTACATACGGTCTAGAGAAAGTAAAAATAAACTCTTGATATTAAAACGCTTGGCTTCCATATATTAACGTCTCAATGGTAACCCCTACACCGTTATGGTAGACCCTGACTGCCACCCAGGAAGTTACAAGGTTAGAAGAGATTTTTTGGTTTCCTTATTTGAGTTTTTCGGAGTTGTGAAGACCTCTCTAGAGGTGGAGCAGTTTAGTGGTTGTATGTGACAGTAGTGGAGAAATCTGTAGAGTTGTAAGCCGGGTTGGTTCTGATGTCAGCATGACTGCGCTGGCTGTGGTGTGACTGTACTAGTATTGGCACTGCTGGTGTAGGTCGTCGAAGTGGTGTTTGCGACTTCAGTCGGCAAACCGGAGATGACGCTGCTTCGAGCATTGACGGTTCTTCTGCTGGCCCTATATTGTCGCTGCGTGGTAGTTCCAAAACCGGCCCAAAAACGTGTATCAGTAGTCGTAAGCTTTCACGGCCGGAGTCCAAATTATAACTAGAAGATTTTCGGGGCTGAGAAGCCGTGGTCTACTGGAGTTTTCAGGTCCACACGTTTCGTTCACGACTGCGGTGAACATCTTCAGTGGCGTAGTCTAAGTGTTTTCGGTGAAGGTTGGTCGCAGCTGAAACTGGTTGAAATAGCGGCAGTGTTTATCCTGAGACTGCTCTTACACGATTGGTCCGGCTGGAGCTGCATGTGGTGGAGGGAGGGGGTTAGTCACTCCGGTGCTTTTGATTCCTGATTGGTCCGGCTGGAGCTGCATGTGGTGGAGGGAGGGGGTTAGTCACTCCGGTGCTTTTGATTCCTGATTGGTCCGGCTGGAGCGGCATGTGGTGGAGGGAGGGGGTTAGTCACTCCGGTGCTTTTGATTCCTGATTGGTCCGGCTGGAGCGGCATGTGGTGGAGGGACGGGGTTAGCCACTCCGGTGCTTTTGATTCCTGATTGGTCCGGCTGGAGCGGCATGTGGTGGAGGGAGGGGGTTAGCCATTCCGGTGCTTTTGATTCCTGATTGGTCCGGCTGGAGCGGCATGTGGTGGAGGGAGGGGGTTAGCCACTCCGGTGCTTTTGATTCCTGATTGGTCCGGCTGGAGCGGCATGTGGTGAAGGGAGGGGGTTAGCCACTCCGGTGCTTTTGATTCCTGATTGGTCCGGCTGGAGCGGCACGTGGTGGAGGGAGGGGGTTAGCCACTCCGGTGCTTTTGATTCCTGATTGGTCCGGCTGGAGCGGCATGTGGTGGAGGGAGGGGGTTAGTCACTCCGGTGGTTTTGATTCCTGATTGGTCCGGCTGGAGCGGCATGTGGTGGAGGGTTAGCCACTCCGGTGCTTTTGATTCCTGATCGGTCCGGCTGCAGCTGCATGTGGTGGAGGGAGGGGGTTAGCCACTCCGGTGCTTTTGATTCCTGATTGGTCCGGCTGGAGCGGCATGTGGTGGAGGGAGGGGGTTAGCCACTCCGGTGCTTTTGATTCCTGATTGGTCCGGCTGGAGCTGCATGTGGTGGAGGGAGGGGGTTAGCCACTCCGGTGCTTTTGATTCCTGATTGGTCCGGCTGGAGCTGCATGTGGTGGATGGTTAGCCACTCCAGTGCTTTTGATTCCTGATTGGTCCGGCTGGAGCGGCATGTGGTGGAGGGAGGGGGTTAGCCACTCCGGTGCTTTTGATTCCTGATTGGTCCGGCAGGAGCGGCATGTGGTGGAGGGAGGGGGTTAGCCACTCCGTGCTTTTGATTCCTGATTGGTCCGGCTGGAGCTGCATGTGGTGGAGGGTTAGCCACTCCGGTGCTTTTGATTCCTGATTGGTCCGGCTGGAGCGGCATGTGGTGGAGGGAGGGGGTTAGCCACTCCGTGCTTTTGATTCCTGATTGGTCCGGCTGGAGCTGCATGTGGTGGAGGGAGGGGGTTAGCCACTCCGTGATTTTGATTCCTGATTGGTCCGGCAGGAGCTGCATGTGGTGGAGGGAGGGGGTTAGCCACTCCGGTGCTTTTGATTCCTGATTGGTCCGGCTGGAGCTGCATGTGGTGGAGGGAGGGGGTTAGCCACTCCGTGCTTTTGATTCCTGATTGGTCCGGCTGGAGCGGCATGTGGTGGAGGGAGGGGGTTAGCCACTCCGGTGCTTTTGATTCCTGATTGGTCCGGCTGGAGCTGCATGTGGTGGAGGGAGGGGGTTAGCCACTCCGGTGCTTTTGATTCCTGATTGGTCCGGCTGGAGCTGCATGTGGTGGAGGGAGGGGGTTAGCCACTCCGGTGCTTTTGATTCCTGATTGGTCCGGCTGGAGCTGCATGTGGTGGAGGGTTAGCCACTCCGGTGCTTTTGATTCCTGATTGGTCCGGCTGAAGCTGCATGTGGTGGGGGGAGGGGGTTAGCCACTCCGGTGCTTTTGATTCCTGATTGGTCCGGCTGGAGCGGCATGTGGTGGAGGGAGGGGGTTAGCCACTCCGGTGCTTTTGATTCCTGATTGGTCCGGCTGGAGCTGCATGTGGTGGAGGGTTAGCCACTCCGGTGCTTTTGATTCCTGATTGGTTCTGCTGCAGCTGCATGTGGTGGAGGGAGGGGGTTAGCCACTCCGGTGCTTTTGATTCCTGATTGGTTCTGCTGCAGCTGCATGTGGTGGAGGGAGGGGGTTAGCCACTCCGGTGCTTTTGATTCCTGATTGGTTCTGCTGCAGCTGCTTGTGGTGGAGGGAGGGGGTTAGCCACTCCGGTGCTTTTGATTCCTGATTGGTTCTGCTGCAGCTGCATGTGGTGGAGGGTTAGCCACTCCGGTGCTTTTGATTCCTGATTGGTCCGGCTGGAGCTGCATGTGGTGGAGGGTGGGGGTTAGCCACTCCGGTGCTTTAGATTCCTGATTGGTCCGGCTGGAGCTGCATGTGGTGGAGGGAGGGGGTTAGCCACTCGGTGCTTTTGATTCCTGATTGGTCCGGTTGGAGCTGCATGTGGTGGAGGGAGGGGGTTAGCCACTCCGGTGCTTTTGATTCCTGATTGGTCCGGCTGAAGCTGCATGTGGAGGAGAGAGGGGGTTAGCCACTCTGTGCTTTTTATTCCTAATTGGTTCGGATGATCTCTGTGCCCATTTGATGTTCTCAAGTAGCAGATTCCAGTTTTCCTATTAAAGTTATTGGGATGTTTCTATTGCTTTTTCACGTTAGCATGGTAACAAGACATATATGGGAGAACGGCTGTTTCGTGATATTGTGTTCCCCTTCTGCCCAAAGTGCATGTTCAGCGACCAAACCTTCACCGAGAAGACTTAGACCACGCCACTGAAGATGTTCACCGCAGTCGTGAGTGAAACGTCTGAACCTGAAAACTCCAGCAGACCACGGCTTCTCAGCCCGGAAAATGCTTCTATTTATAAAAACGTGTCTGTCTACATCGCTCCAACTTTGTTTCTCCCAATGGGCAAAACGCTATGTTCCCGTAATCTCTAAGACTGGAAGAAGTCAGGACGACAAGTGAAGTTATTTAAAGATCAACCTAGTGAGTAACACTTGTTAAATACCAAACTTGTCGTTTAACTTCAGTACCTTCCAAGAGTGCGACACAACGATTTAAAAGAAAATCCCCCAAGAACTCCGTGAATATTTGATGGCTTTATGTTGGATGTCAATTTGTAACGCATTTCTCCGCTGATGTGTGTCTATTTCAACTATAAGTTTTGAAACGAATTATTTTCTTTAAAATAATTGTTTTTCACACAAACCGTGTGTAGGATAGGAGTTGGATAAGTAGAGTCAGACAGAAAAACTCAATCTCATCTATGGGATTTGAAACACGGATCTTCCGGTCTCTAGCCGGTTGCTCTACCACTGAACTACTATGGCAACCTGCCGGCATGGCATTTCAGCCTGGCTTTGTTCCTACATATGACTTGAGTGAAAAACAATTGAATAAACACTAATTGACTTAATAGTTGACTAAACCATGAACCTCAGGACTTAAAAGTATATACGACATTGTAAGTCATCTTAAAATAAGTTGACATTACCTTGTGGTTTGCCGGGAAACATGAGAGTCAGTTGAGGAATTTAATGTCGTGCCGGTATCATGCCATGGTAGCTCATTGGTACAACAACCAGCTAGAGACCGGAGGATCCTTGGTTCTAATCCCAACTATGGCATTGCATTATTACTTTCTCTACACATAATATGTATATAGTGTATAGAGAAGGTATTGTTTTGCGCCCAAAAACTGGATATCGCCGGAAATATATATCTTGAGATCCCCTGAGTACAAAAAAGCATCTTTAGAACAATTTCTTTTGTGAATGTATGTCTGCGTGTGCGTGTGTGTCTTTGAGCAGCATAGCTCAAAAACTAAGAGACCGTTAAATAGAAAACCTGGTATTAAATACATTTTTATGAAAACGAAATGTTTATCTTGAAGTTTCTCTGAAAAGCAGTTTTTGGATGAATTTTGTATAACTAATAAACCGTAAGATATCACATAAAAATGTAGATCTTGTTAACCCTTTAATGCCTGTCGGTATCTATAAGTTCCACTTGTTTTAAGGTAACTGTAAAAATAGGGTTGTACTTTAGAATTAATGTCATGTTATACTAACCTTCAACCATAAACGACAAGTAATAAAGACTGTTTTATATTGTAAAAATATATACAATTGTTGCCCTAAAAGTGCAGTGATATTTTTAAATAAATAAAAGAGAAAACTGTACATAACTGCAGTCAAATGAAACCCCAAACGTCACACCGATTGTTTTACTTGGGCTCTCCACGTTCTTTACCACAGTCACTGGGATTTGCGTTTTAATGGATGACAGTCCATTAATTATCACCGAACACTCGTGGCCATTTGAACCACTTTTTGGTATTGCCTGTGGCAGCATTATGAAAACTGGTTTTCAAGAAAATACACTTTTAATTCGGAAGAAAAAGATTAATAAAGGCTCTACATATATTTCCATTTCTATTATATAATAATTTTATAGGTTTAGTCCCATATTGTTTTACTAGAACTGCAGTTTTAAACTTGAATTAGAGGAAAAACGGTATATCTCGTACTTACAACGAATCAAGTAATAAGACAATTTCCGCTGATGTTTATCTAGATGAGCTAGAAGTAAATAAAATAATAAACATTTTAACAATATCTTAATAGAGATAGATGTAGAAAAAGACATGTGAATGGAACATATCATGTTTTTATTAGAATATAATACTTCCTGTAGGAAAGTTATAAAAAGCTGACGTGTTACACACACATGACTTTCTCTAGTTGCTCTACACTTTGCTTCTTTCTACACAATGCTAATCGAGATAAACATTAACAGAATGTTCTTATTACTTAGTTCCTTATAAGTACAAGGCAACAAATGTAATATACTAGACCAAAGTGATAGTCAAAAGTTTTAAAAGCTATCGTTATGCGATTGTCATTGCAAATTGCTTCTTTGCCTGGCCAGGAGAAGAACAAAAGATGAACGGACCCTTCCAGTCTGAGAAAAGTTTGAGTACTTCACAATTGAAACCAAAAACAATATCTCGGAAATGGTTATCTCCACAACAAAAACGTAAAGGACAAGAATTGTGTGTTTTGACGTCATCTCCATTTTTGGGTAGTAAGTTTTTTTCAAATTTTACGATTTAGCAGCTAAGCAACTTTCGGCAAAATTCATCCAGAATAAAGAGGTCTTCAGAGGCTATTCCCAGAAAATTTGAGACATGCATTTTATTTCGGATATAAATAGCTTTAATATACGCGATTTTAATCAAAATTGTTAGAGTCATTTTTAAGAAATTAAAAATGTTCGAAACATTTTCCATGTAGAGGGTGCGGGGATTTTTTTGGAAAATCTTTGTGTCGTATCCTTATCAGGTACTAAACCTAAATACTAAGTTTGGTGTTTAACGATTTTTTGTTTTAGTGCTATACTGTTCACAGACACACACGTGGGTCTAGTTTTTTAAAAATCTGATGTGTTCCATTCACATGACTTTCTCTACATCTTTACAGCAAATTATTGTAACAAAGTTTATGATTTTATTTACTTCATGATAATCATGAAATCGTTTTATAATTTGCTTCCTTGTTAGTAGAAGCGAAATAAGGGAGGTCCATAGGTTAAAGTGATAGCCAATAGCTGGTTGCTATGTGTCTAAGTTTGTATGGACAGGAGTTGACAAATTCCTGTATGAGAAATGTATAAGATTTTTTAAAGCTGAAACCAATAAAAACAAATATCTAAAAAACGACCAACTCCACGACAAAACATAAATTGTATGTTTTGACGTACTCTATATTTTTGTGTGGCAAGTTTTTATCCATCTCTTGAGGTTTGGCAGTTATGCAAAATTCCGTAAGAGCCATCCAGAATAAAGTAATCTTCAGGGGCTATTTCCAGAAAATTCAAGATATACATTTTATTTGTCAGGTAAATATCTTTAATATACGATATTTTAATCTAAATCGTTAGAGCCATTTTTGAGAGAATCAACATTTTCGAAAACGTTCCATGTTAAGCGTAGTTGGGGGTGGGAGGATTTTCTCCAAAATCTTTGTGTTGCATCCTTGGAAGACACCGAAATTATATACCAAGTTTGGTATTTAACGCTCTTTTCGCGTCTGAGCTATACTGCCCTCAGACACACACACAGCCACACATGGAGGTTTTTACTTTCTCTGCACGTACTATGTACATAGTGTATAGAGAAGATATTGTATTGCGCCCAAAAATTCGATACCGAGATTTCACCGGAAATACATGTTTTGGGTCATCCTGAATCCAAAAACCGCATTTTTGGAAAAAGGTCCAGGTGTGTGTCTGTGTGTGTGTGCGTGTGTGTGTATGTATGTTTGCCTATAGACAGCATAGTTCAAAAATGAAAAGGCCGTTAAATACCAAACTTGGTATTTAAGTTTGTTATCTTCCAAGGATGAAACGCGTAAATTTTCAAGAAAATCCCCCCATCCCCCAACTACCCTTTACATGGAACTGTTTTCGAACATATTTATTTTCCCAAAAATGGCTGTAACGATTTTGATTAAAATATCGTATATTAAAGATATTTACCTGACAAAAAATATGTATATCATGAATTTTCTGGGAATAGCCTCTGAAGACTACTTTATTCTGGATGAATTTTGCATAACTGCTAAACCGTAAGAAATGGACAAAAATTTACCACACAAAAAATGTAGAGCACATTATAACACACAAATTATGTTATATACATTTTTTCGAGGAGTTGAACCTTTTTTAGATATTCCTTGTGTTTGGCTTCAGCTTTGAGGAACTTGTACTTTTCTCATACAGGAATTTGTCAACTCGTGTCCATACAAACAAAAGAACTTCAATCACCTAGTAACCAGCTTTTGACTATCGCTTTAACCTATCATACTCCCAGATTTCTCTTCTACTTACAAGGAAGCAAGTAATAAGACCATTTCTGCTCATTTTTTTCTCGATTGGCATGAAGTAAATGGAAGAATAAACTTATTAACAATAATTTGCTACACAGAAGTAGAGAAAGTTATGTGAATGGAATATATCACATTTTTTTTAAAATAGTTTTGTGTGATACAGGAGACCTCAAAACATAGATTTGCGGTGAAATCTCGACATCGAGTTTTTGAGTGCACTACAATACTTTCTCTATCACACTGTACATATGGGGCTGGAGAAAGTAATACAGAAAGGTAACATATTGAAAGCTACGATAATAAAATATTCGGTATTATCTGCCGGGCTATTATTTTAAAGCATGCAATGTCCGCCTGTTATTTTGCAATTTCTTTGCGCGAGTTCTATAAATATTAAAGGATTAAAGAGGAAAATCAAACAGAAGCCGCGCGCGGAGTATAACATATGGCTCTGCTACAGGATTAAATAATCACTGCGCGTTCATCGTTTTTTGGAACGCATTATTTGCGAAAGCAAAACCTTTGGTTAACCTAATGCCTTTTGTACTCATTATGAATAATGTAAACAAGCAAATAAATGAAACAATAGTTGAATATCGGCTCCGATCCCTCGTTTGTTAAACAAAGACGGCTGGCTATACGCACGGAGAATTATGCTTCCATTCACATTAAAAAGTCGCCATGTGATAATCTCCCGTTTTATGTAAACCTTTTTTTTTTGTTGTTGTAAATGCAAGTTAATTACCATATAAGGGAAATGGGCAGGGGACATCAAACCCATTGAATATCGGGACCTGTGTTTGTTTGTCGTGTTTTTCTCTGGATCCTACCACGATACAAGACTAACAATGACCTGATACTCCTTTGTAATAAAACAGCTCATATTGAGATTCCGTTTCATTTCAAATGAATTAACACCATTTAAATAATTAACATACCTACCGGAAAAAATTGCTTCTTTTCGCTTTATTTACTGCGTATATGAGAAAGGGGTGCCTATTTATTCCACCCCAAAAACACTGGCGATATTTCACTACAAGTAGTTTTTGAGACCACAAAAAAATGTGACGTGTTCCATTCACAATACTTTCTCTACATCTCTGCAACAAATTATTGTTAAAAAGCTTATGCTTCTATTTACTTCATGCTAATCGAGAAAAATGATAATGGAAATAGTCTTATTGTTTGCTTCCTTGTAAGTAGAAGCGAAATAAGGGAGTACCGTAGGTTAAAGTGAAAGCCAAAAGCTGGTTGCTATGTGACTGATGTTCCTTTGTTTGTATGGACAGGAGTTGGCAAATTCCCGTACGAGAAAAATACCAGTATTTTAAAGTTGAAACCAATAAGCAGTAATATCTTAAAAACGACCAACTCTACGAAACAAATGTATGTAACATAAATTGCTGTTAAGTAGCGTTTTGTCAACCTCTTACGGTTTACCAGTTATACAGCATTATGCAAAATTTATCCAGAATAAGTTCTCTCAAAGGGCTATTCAAGAAAATTCAAGATATACATATTATTTGTCATATACATATCTTTAATATACGACATTTAAATCAAAATCGTTACAGCCATTTTGGAGAAAATTAAAATTTTCGAAAAATGTTCCATCTGAAGAATAGTTGGTGAGGGATTTTCTTGAAAATCTTCGTGTCGCATCCTTGGAAGATACCAAACTTAGGTACCAAGTTTGGTATTTAACGGACTTTTCGTTTTTGAGCTATGCTCTCCACAGGCACGCACACGGACTTTTTTCTAAAATACTTGTTCTTTATTCAGGGGGTGTCAAAACATATGTTTGCGGTGAAATCTCGGTAATGAATTTTTGGATGCAATACAATACCTTCTCTATACACTATGTACATAGTACGTGTAAAGTAAAATCATTGACGATACTTCACTATAAATAGTTTGTGAATCCCCGCCCATGTGGGTGTGTCTGCGGAGCTGAGTGTTGCCATGGTAACTCAACCAACTGGAGTCTGAGGATCAAATCCCGGCGTTGGCACTAAATTTGCTGCTTGTGTTCTACTCCCGCCTAGGGAATTTGTAAGCTAGTAAATATGATTATATTAGACGCTAAAACTAGTCAAATAGAAAAACAAAAACAACTATTGGGATAAACGAAACAAATCTGATGAGTTTAATTCACATGACTTTCTCTACATATCTGCAACAAATTGTTGTTAAAATACCTATGCTTCTATTTACTTCATGCTAATCGAGAAATAGTCTTATTATTTGTTTCCTTGTAAGTAGAAGCGAAATAAGGCAATAGCATAGGTTAAAGTGATAGTCAAAGGTTGGATGCTATGTGATTGAAGTTATTTTGTTTGTGTGGACAGGAGTTGACAAATTCCTGTATGAGAAAAGTATAAGTTTTTAAATCTGTAAATAGAAAGAAGGAATATCTAAAAAAAAAAAAAAAAGATCAACTCCACGAAAACAATGTATATAACATAAATCGTGTGTTTTAACTTGCTCTATATGGTTTGTGCTGTAAGTTTTTGTCCATCTCTTACGGTTTAGTAGTTATGCAAAATTCCATAAAATACATCCAGAATAAAGTAGCCTTCAGAGGTTTTTCCCAGAAAATTTGGCATATACATTTTATTTGTCGTGTAAATATCCTTAACTTATGATACTTTAATCAAAGCCGTTAGAGGCAAAATTCATCCTGAGCTCTTCACAGGCTATCCCTAGAAAAGTGAAGATATACGTTTCATTTGCCATGTAATTATCTTAAAAATAAGAGATTTTAATCAAAAGCGTTACAACCATTTTTAGAAACACAAAATTTTCTAAATTTTTTCCATGTAAAGGGTGGTTGGGTGTGGGAGGATTTTCTTGAAAATCTTTGTTTTGCATCCTTGGAAGTTACTGAACTTAAATATCAAGTTTGGTATTTGACGGATTTTTCGTTTTTGAGCTGTGCTACCAACAGACACACACATAGACACGCATACGGACGATTTTCTGAAAATGCTTTTTTTTTTCTTTTTTTTTTTGATTTAGGGGGCCTCACAACATATATTACCAGTGAAATCTCGGTATTGAAATTTTGAGTACAATAAAATACCTTCTCAATACACCATGTACATTATACGTGTAGAGAAAGTAATATATAACAGGACCATTTCTGAGAATGATTATATTGATTAGCATGACGTAGATCGAAGAATGAATAGTTTGTTACAGATAGGTAGAGAAAATCATGTGATTGGAACACATCATATTTTGAATGCTAGGGTCTGGATTAGTAATGGGGATGCAGCAGGGTGGGGCGAAGCACCCCAGACGCACATGTGCGACACAGAGAACATATGTCAGGTTTTGCAGTGGTTCTGGCCAGCGAGGCAGTAATCCAATACACGCTTGATGTATCACCATATGTACATAGCGAAAAAAAACACCCTCATTCTGCGCATGCGTGCTCTCTAACTTGCAAGTTTTAATAAGGTATACGGCATGCATTTGTATAATTGATGAATAGCAACCTTTATTGTCTATTGTCTCGAAACAATATCCATGCAAACTTTGGGTTTTCATTTCAACTCCTGTCACAATATATATGCTTGCATTCATGAAATGATATACCTGGTGGAAGGGAAGTCACTACATTAATTTAAACCTGTGATGGAGCTCAGTATTTAGAACATGTTTTGTATCTTAGGTTTTTGTCTCTAACCATTTCTTATGGAGATATTTTAGATTTGTCGAAAACAATCTGGCAACGTTGCAGGTTGTGTGGTTGTCTCTTGTACTAGGTCAGTATATAAACACGCCTTACGGCTGCTACCACAACAGCGTAGGCCAATCAGAATGTCAGATGCACCCTGCGTCGTGTTTGCAAGCGATCGACGTGTTTACACCCAGAAGCCGGCTCAGAAACCTGACCAACCTCAACGCAAGGTTGCCGAGCTACTTCAAGTCTGGAAAGCTTCTCTGAATATTCCTTTAATTATTTCAAAACTCTGTGTGATGTCCCATAATTCCTACAGAAACTGTCAGAAATACGTTACTCCACGCATCTTACAAGTAACTAACTATTATCTTCCTACATTCTTATGGAATTATTTATTTGGAACAAAAACCATATATTTTTTTTCGAAATCAGCTGATCAAAGAACAAAGTGCCATTAGGTTTTTGTTTGTAATGAAGCAATGTAACAAGTCCCCTTCTCCACCTAAATTAGAACAAACTATTCTATGTTAAAGCCATTCTCCTATCTACTTCATGGCAAGCAACCTAAAAGTGAAATTTTGGCTATAGTCGGCCAAAAATCGAAAAATCTCTGTGTTATGGCAAATATTATTCTTAATTACTCTACACGTGATATGTATATAGTAAGTAGAGAAGGTATTCTATTGCACCAAAAAATTAATGTTGATATCCAGAAAGTAACGAACGATATGAACGCAACACTCATTTATTTATTGTCACGTGGCTCAAGCTTTCAATGCAAATGTTACACTTTTCTACCGAAGTTTCTGGAAGGAAGAACATAACAGGGTATACGATAAAGACCGTTCATCAATCGTTATGGAGCAGTTGTAAGCAAACGTTGATAAAAGAACTCAGAAAACCCGATGTTTCACTTTGGACACCATACATGACTTTTTGGATGGAAAAGATTTGCCAGTCATGAAGACCTCTAAGTGACAGTGACATCTTGGCTCAGATCTTTAGCGGTGGAAGAGTATAACATCTGTACCACGTGACAATAAATACCTTAATAGCAATGATTAGAAATAGAGTAAGGTAGTGTAACTTTCTAAATAAAGTTTTGTGTTGATAACTTTCGTTATTATTTAATTATGATAAACCGTCTGTCAGTTTCTGGATGGCCCTCGTATATACTTTGAGGTCCCTTTTTAAAGAGAACATTCTTAGAAAAATATCCATGTGAGTCTGTATCTGTCAACAGTAAACTCAAAATCCATAGGAGAGATTTCCTGTAATTTTTGCTTTTCGAAAAATGCTCATAATGAATTTGATTAAAACACCGTATATTAAATATATTTAAATGACAAATAATATGTATATCTTAAATTTCATGGTAATAATACCAGTTCAATCTCGATGACGTTGCCATAACTGCTAAACCATAAGAGATGCACAAAAAGCTACTCCCCAAAAATGTAGATCTCGTTAAAACACACAATTTTTGCCACATATATTTTTACTTTCTCTAAACGTACTACGTACATATTGTATGGAAAAGGTATTGTGCCCTAAAATGTTTCACCGGGAATACTTGTTTGGAGGGCCCCTGAGTAAAAAAATCAATTTTTGGAGAGATGTCAATGTGTCAACAGCTTAGGTCACTCTTTATTTGCAGAGTTTTCAAAATGTTTTCTCAAAAATGACGAACTATTTAGATAGTGCATTTTCTGAAAGTAGCCTCTGAAAACCTCTTCTTTGAGAATGTCTTTTGCATAACCGTAGGACATATACAATAAAATGTATCATATATCCTTTTGTGTCTGTATCTGTTTTATATTATGTAGATTCAACCGTTTCTCAGATATTCCTTTTCATTGATTTCAATTTTAAAATACTGAAAATTAATTCGAAGGAAAATTTGTCACTTCTTATTATTTTGTTTTCCTTCTGGCCATTCAATGAACACCGAATTTCAATCGGCAATAGCTTTCAAAAGATTTCACTATCATTTTATCTTAGTTAACAGTGATTTATGTAGAACTGGCACATTTCTTTTTATAATTATTCCGTTGGAAATTCATTCAATGACCCAATTTCAGCACCAAATTAAACAGAATGTTCTGGAGTTTCGATTCCTTGACACTAGATGAGCAGATGTTTAACCAGACTGTAAACACTGTAGAGTACCGACTGATTTTCATGGAGTTTGTTGAGCAACTGGACGATGTAGAGCCGAGTCAAGGATATTTTCAGCAAGATGGCGCTACATGCCGTACATCAAATGAATCCATGAACCTAATTAGAGGTTACTTTGACGACCGGATAACCTCCAGGAAGCTGTGGCCACCGAGATCTCTGGATTTGACATCACACGGACTTCTTTCTATAGGGTTCTTAAAAGAAGGGTTTACGCCACACGTCCCCAGACATTGGACGATCTGAAGCTCAACATCAAAAAGGAGATTCAAGCTATTGACAACAGAGTCCTCCAACGAGTGGCCAGTACGACGTGTTAAGTTGTGCCTTATGCAGGATGGAGGACATTTTCAACATTCGCTATAGAGGTAAATAATCTCCCAAAATTTCTCTACAATTTAGGTGTAATTAGTTATCGCTAGCACAATTCGTTTTGAAACAATGAAAGAAAGAAATGTGTTAGCTCTAAGTAAATCACCCTCGTGTATTTCCTTATTTCCCTTCTACTGACAAGGAAGCAAGTAATAAGACTATTTCTGCTAGAGTTTATCTTGATTAGCATGGTGTGTATCTAAAATGGTCTTTTGTAAGAAAATTTTGTTTGCAGAACAGGTAGAGAAACTCTTGTGAATGGAAAACATGCGATTGTTTTGTACGTATCTTAACATTCTTTAACTTAGTTGTTCGTATCGGAAGATGAATGAAATGATACTCACGCAGTGCACAGTAGTTGATTAAGAGCGAGCAAGTCACTCTGTCTGCAAGATATGCCAGTGAATTCGTCAAGGGCAGATATAGGTCTGCACATGGAAATACAAGTTTGAAAGAAAAACAATTGATGTTTCATTCATATGACTTTCTCTGTTTTACAAAAAAAAAAAAAAAAAAAAAAAAAAGATGGTTTTCTTTTTATTCTCACCTAACCAGGATAACCCTTAAGAGAAATAAGGGAATATGCTATGCTAGAGCCATACTAAAATGTTCTGTCCATGGCCAAGAGTAAGCAAAAGAAAAACGAACGACTTTCTGTTTCAGAAAATAAACAATTAGCTCTACATTGAAAATGTAAAGGACATAAATTGTGTGTTTTGACGAGCTCTACCGTGAGACCCAAAAGCATCCGAATCGCTGCGCTGTGTTTTTCTACTGTGCACAGGAAACATAGCTAGAGCTGCTGTACACACGGTCACGGTGCTGACTTGTTTCACCCTGCTGTACAGAGCTGACAGTGATATCGTGCGGTCGAGTTATTACCAGTGTTCTGTACTTTGTCACAAAGTGTATTATTATAGCTCAGCATTTATTTTCTACTGCACAGCGAGTATTTATTTACGTTAGCACATTTTGTGGTTGACTCTCAATGGAGAAATTGACCCACGGACAAGCGTCATGGATATGTGTGTATACAAAATAATTGTTATTGAGAAACGTAATATTGCTCATTAAATACTTCTTCATTACCAAAAAATTGCGGAGAAAGAGTTATAGCCCAGTTTTTTTTATTCTCCCAGTTGACGCCCATACATACGCGAATAGAAGTTTGCTAGCTTTTTTAGAAAGTTAACTGACAGAGAGTGTGATTTTGCTTTTTCTATAACAAGACTCTGCAACAGCTCTAGCAGTCAATCTTTCGATGAGGACAATTGAAAGTGGACAGAATTATTAGGAGACATTTGTGGCCCCCTCGGTTCCCTGATCTAACCCCCTGCGATGTCTATCCCTGGGGTAAATTAAAGCAAAAAGTGTGCAAGACAAACCCACACACCCCGGAAGAATGATAACAAATTATCGTCAGGAAATTGCCAGCATTTCTCAACGTGAACTACGGCAATAGTATCCTAAAAAGCTACCAAACATGTATGTGGCCATCTCCTTTAATAACATTGGTAAGCAAAGCCTTTAAAACTAGCTATAAACTGTTACAAGGTTTCATCTGCGCCTTACTATGATAGCGGCAGGCGGCAACAAGCGCCGAGGACGCGGATAGACAAAACACTGCGCAGCCGGTTCGGACGTTTTTGGATCATCCAGTACATTTTTGTCTATCTCTTACGATGTACCAGTTATAGAAATGCAGAGGAGTTCAGAGATTATTTCTATAAAATTCAAGATATACATGAAAATATCGTTACTAAATTCTGAGGAAAATTCCATGGAAAGGGTAGTTTGGTGTGCAGAAATTTTCTTCTAAATTTTCGTGTCCCAAATTTGGTATTTAACGGACTTCTTGTTTTTGAGTTAATCTGTCCAGTCACACAGACACACACAGACACAGGCACACACAGAAACACACAGGCACACATGGACATACCCAGACACACACAGACAAAGTCAAACACAGACACACACAGACACACACAGATACAGACACACACAAACACAGATAGACACAGAAACACACACAGACACAGGCACAAGCAGACACAGACACACACAGACTCAGACAGACACATACACACAGACACAGATAGACACAGAAACACACGCAGACACAGGAACACGCAGACACAGACACAGGCACACGCAGACACAGACACACACAGACACACACAATCAGACAGACACAGACACACGCAGACACAGACACACACAGACTCAGACACACGCAGACACAGACACAGACACACGCAGACACAGACACACACAAACTCAGACACACGCAGACACAAACTCAGACACACGCAGACACAGACACACACAGACTCAGACACACGCAGACACAGACACAGACACACGCAGACACAGACACACACAAACTCAGACACACGCAGACACAGACACAGACACACGCAGACACAGAAACAGACACACACAGACACACACAATCAGACAGACACAGACACACGCAGACACAGACACACACAGACTCAGACACACGCAGACACAGACACAGACACACGCAGACACAGACACACACAAACTCAGACACACACAGACTCAGACACAGACACACACAGACTCAGACACACGCAGACACAGACACACGCAGACACAGACACAGACACACACAGACTCAGACACACGCAGACACAGACACAGACACACGCAGACACAGACACACACAGACTCAGACACACGCAGACACAGACACAGACACAGACACACACAGACACACACAGACTCAGACACACGCAGACAGACACACGCAGACACAGACACACAAAGACTCAGACACACGCAGACACAGACACACGCAGACACAGACACACGCAGACACAGACACACGCAGACACAGACACACGCAGACACAGACACAGACACACACAGACTCAGACACACGCAGACACAGACACAGACACAGACACAGACACACACAGACACACACAGACTCAGACACACGCAGACACAGACACACGCAGACTCAGACACACGCAGACTCAGACACACGCAGACACACACAGACTCACACAGACACACACAGACACACGCAGACACACACAGACACACGCAGACACACGCAGACACACACAGACACACACAGACACACGCAGACACACACAGACTCACACAGACTCACACAGACACACACAGACACACACAGACACACACAGACTCACACAGACTCACACAGACACACACAGACACACACAGACACACACAGACACACGCAGACACACACAGACTCACACAGACTCACACAGACACACGCAGACACACACAGACACACACAGACACAGACACACACAGACACACACAGACTCAGACACACGCAGACACAGACACACGCAGACACAGACACAGACACACACAGACTCAGACACACGCAGACACAGACACAGACACACGCAGACACAGACACACACAGACACACACAGACTCAGACACACACAGACACACACAGACTCAGACACACTCAGACACAGACACAGACACAGACACAGACACACACAGACACACACAGACTCAGACACACGCAGACTCAGACACACGCAGACTCAGACACACGCAGACACACACAGACTCACACAGACACACACAGACACACGCAGACACACACAGACACACGCAGACACACGCAGACACACACAGACACACACAGACACACGCAGACACACACAGACTCACACAGACTCACACAGACACACACAGACACACACAGACACACACAGACTCACACAGACTCACACAGACACACACAGACACACACAGACACACACAGACACACGCAGACACACACAGACTCACACAGACTCACACAGACACACGCAGACACACACAGACACACACAGACACAGACACACACAGACACACACAGACTCAGACACACGCAGACACAGACACACGCAGACACAGACACACGCAGACACAGACACAGACACACACAGACTCAGACACACGCAGACACAGACACAGACACACGCAGACACAGACACACACAGACACACACAGACACACACAGACACACACAGACACACACAGACACAGACACACACAGACACAGACACAGACACACACAGACACACACAGACTCAGACACACACAGACACAGACACACGCAGACTCAGACACACGCAGACACAGACACACACAAACTCAGACACACACAGACACACACAGACACAGACACACGCAGACTCAGACACACGCAGACTCAGACACACACAAACTCAGACACACACAGACACACACAGACTCAGACACACGCAGACACAGACACACGCAGACACAGACACAGACACACACAGACTCAGACACACGCAGACACAGACACAGACACACGCAGACACAGACACACACAGACTCAGACACACGCAGACACAGACACAGACACAGACACACACAGACACACACAGACTCAGACACACGCAGACACAGACACACGCAGACACAGACACACACAGACTCAGACACACGCAGACACAGACACAGACACACGCAGACACAGACACACGCAGACACAGACACACGCAGACAAAGACACAGACACACGCAGACACAGACACACGCAGACACAGACACAGACACACGCAGACACAGACAAACAGACTCAGACAGACACAGACACACGCAGACACAGACAGACTCAGGCAGACACAGACACACACAGACTCAGACAGACACACAGACTCAGACAGACACACAGACTCAGACAGACACAGAAACACACAGACTCAGACAGACAGACACACACAGACACAGATAGACACAGAAACACACACAGGAACAGGCAGACGCAGACACAGACACACAGACTCAGACAGACACAGACACAGATAGACACAGACTCAGACAGACACAGAAACTCGCAGACACAGACACACACAAACACAGACAGACACAGAAACACTCAGACACACACAGACAGACACACACAAACACAGATAGACACAGAAACACACACAGGAACAGGCAGACGCAGACACAGACACACAGACTCAGACAGACACAGACACAGATAGACACAGACTCAGACAGACACAGAAACTCGCAGACACAGACACACACAAACACAGACAGACACAGAAACACACGCAGACACAGGCACACGCAGACACAGACACACACAGACTCAGACAGACACAGGCACACACAGACTCAGACAGACACAGACTCAGACAGACACAGACACACACAGACTCAGACAGACACAGGCACACACAGACTCAGACAGACACAGGCACACACAGACTCAGACAGACACAGGCACACGCAGACACAGACACACACAGAATCAGACAGACACAGACACACACAGATTCAGACAGACACAGACACACACAGACTCAGACACATACAGACTCAGACAGACACAGGCACACGCAGACACAGACACACACAGAATCAGACAGACACAGACACACACAGATTCAGACAGACACAGACTCAGACAGACACAGGCACACACAGACTCAGACAGACACAGGCACACGCAGACACAGACACACACAGAATCAGACAGACACAGACACACACAGATTCAGACAGACACAGACACACGCAGACACAGACACACACAGAATCAGACAGACACAGACACACACAGATTCAGACAGTCACAGACGCACACAGACTCAGACACATACAGACTCAGACAGACACAGGAACACGCATACACAGACACACACAGACTCAGACAGACACAGACACACACAGACTCAGACACATACAGACACAGAAATACACAGACTCACACAGACACAGAAACACACACAGACACACAAGGACACACACAGAAACACACCGACACAGAAACACACAGATACACACAGACACACACAGACTCAGACACAGAAATACACAGACACAGAAATACACAGACTCACACAGACACAGAAACACACACAGACACACAAGGACACACACAGAAACACACCGACACAGAAACACACAGAAACACACAGATACACACAGAAACACACAGACACACACAGACACACACAGACTCAGACAGACACAGGCACACTCAGATTCAGACAGACACAGAAACCCACACATACTCACACGGACACACACAGACACAGAAACACACACAAAAACACAGAGACACAGAAACACACAGATACACACAGACACAGAAACACACAGATACACACAGACACAGAAACATACACGGACACACACAGAAACACACACAGACAAACACGGACACACACAGACACACACAGACACACAAGGACACACACAGAAACACAGAGACACAGAAACACACACAGATATACATGGACACGTACACACAGACACTCAGACACACACACAGACACACACCATGACCCCTTTCTAAAACGCTTTTTGTTTTGTTTCAGGGGGTCTCAAAGCATGCATTCCTGTGAAAACTCTGTATTGAACTTTTGGGTGGAATTCAATACCGTCTCTGCCCACCTGGGTAGTGTGGTGGTAGCGTGTCTGCTTCACATTCAGAAGGTAGTGAGTTCCAATCTCGCTTAGGGGAGGATAAGGGTTTATTTTCTGATTTTCCCTTATCCTGAGAAGACGAATGTCGAGTAACTTTAAGCTCCATGGACCCCGAGATCATCTGAATATCATTTCACCAATTACATTCATCGTCCGATTTGACCAATCAGGCTAGAGTACTTTAAGCTCCATGGACCCCGAGATCATCTGAATATCATTTCACCAATTACATTCATCGTCCGATTTGACCAATCAGGTTAGAGTATTTTAAGCTCCATGGACCCCGAGATCATTTGAATATCATTTCACCAATTTCATTCATCGTCAGATTTGACCAATCAGGCTAGAGTACTTTAAGCTCCATGGACCCCGAGATCATTTGAATATCATTTCACCAATTTCATTCATCGTCCGATTTGATCAATCAGGTTAGAGTACTTTAAGCTCCATGGACCCCGTGATCACTTGAGTATCATTTCACCAATTTCATTCATCGTCCGATTTGACCAATCAGGTTAGAGTACTTTAAGCTCCATGGACCCCGAGGTCATTTGAATATCATTTCACCAATTTCATTCATCGTCCGATTTGACCACCAGTTTAAAGGACGTTAAGCTAAAAAAGACCGTCTCTATACACCATGTGTAGAGAAAGTAAGCAGTTGTTCTGAATGTTGGCACCCTTGAGGTGGTTTATGCTAATACCGTGTAAAGTGGAAATATAAGTTTTGGCTTGCTCGTGTGGGATAATAAGCTGTTCACCTCGGATGTTATAGTGCTGAAGTGACAATTCCCTAGGGCGTAAAGAAACCGCCAAAGTAATATCTCTTTCCTCTCACTTCCTATTCCTCGCACAGCAACTTCGATTGTAAAACAATCTTACATCTGCTTCCTATGTATATGCTTCCACTGCATCTCTTTAGTGGTAGCGGTCTGCCGCACATACCCGAGTTCGACTCTCGCTTAGGGTGGTGAGTTATCCGGTGAAATGTTTTTATATAAACCATAGGAAAGAAATTATAATAATAAAAGTGTTAAATAATAGGAGCAGAAAAACATAAATATCAAAGAGGAAGAGGCAATATATAGAATAACATAAACAAAGAAAAAATATATGGATAGAATAAGAAGTCATTTAAATACAATACAAACAGATAGAAATAAATAATTAGCAAGTAAAAGCAATATTATGACAAATATATTGAAAACGTGGCAGATTTGCATGCTGAATGTAGCGAAAGATCAGACATATACTAAAAATCTCTTCCACTCACATCTCTACAGTAAATTATTGTTATTCATCTGTTTACTTGACGCTAATTGAGAAAACATTACCAGCACCATAGGTCAAATCTTTGAAAAGCTGCTTGCTATGTAATTAAAGTTCCTGTGTTTGTAAGGACAGGAGTTGACAAATTCCTGTATAAAAATATACGCATTTTTAGGGCTGAAACCAAAAACATGAAATATCTCAAAAACAATCCCCTCCACGAAAAAAAAAAAAAATATATATATATATATATAACATAAATTGTGTGTTTTAATGAGCTCTACATTTTTGTAAAGTAAGTTTTTGTTTATCCCTTAGGGTTTACCAGTTGTGCAAAATTGAATAAAAATCATCAGAGGTTTATTCCTAGAAAATTCAAGATGTACATTTTATTTGTTAGGTAAATATCTTTAAAATACGATATTTTAATCCAAATCGTTTGAGCCATTTTTGAGAAAATTAAAATGTTTTAAAAAGTTCTGTGTAAAGGGTAGTTTGTGGTGGGTGATGTTTTTGAAAATGTTGGTGTCGCATCATTGGAAGATACCAAACTTAAATACCAAGTTTGGTATTCAACGATCTTTTCGTTTCTGAACTACGCTGTCCACAGACACACATGGACCTTTTTCCTCAAATTAGCATCCAAACCTTCTCCAATTAAAACTCAACAAAAGACATTCACTTTCCCTCAAGCAACTTTTATTCAAGACGTTTCTTTCTGCAAGGCTTAGTTTTGCAGATATTCAAAACTTAAATGGTTCTGTATGTAGTAAACGATGGGAGTGTCATATGAAGGTGAAACATGTTTAGTTTTGTAATTTTATTTCCCGCACAGATATCATCGCAGCACTGAGACACGTTATATTTGTTTTAAGGACTCAAGAATGTCTCCATAGGACCCGCCCGATTTTTGGGCTGACACGTTTTGGCATTAAGTTGGGCGCTCAGTGAAATATGTGCCCGGGCGACCCGGATACAGGATTAACGTAAACTAGTCAAACGCATAAATCAGTCATTTTAGTCGTGACAAATTTATTCCGGGAAAAGGAATCACGTCGACGTGTGTTTTTGAGATTATTGTTTCAAAAGACAACATGTCGGACAGCTGTCAGGTATAAGCTCTTGTTTTATACACGGCTTTGTGTTTAATACACTTTTATGTGAAATATGTCATTAAAACTCTCACTCACACCAGAGAGTATTTAAACAAATGCTCACAATATTAACACTCTGGATACCTTAAAAAACAGTTTACATGTTTTGGTATTTTCCAAGATCATTTACTTTACACCATATAGAATATGTAAAGGAGGTTTTATATTCAAACCAAAAAATGTGCTAGCCAAATTACATCTGAAACACACGTGTTAAGATCCCACGAATGCAAAAAGCCATTTTGTGTACGACCGAGCGTAATTGAGTAGTTTACGAGCTCATTTCAGATCGCAAACTTGATTTTTACGGAATCCACGCGCAAAGAAGTGCAGCAAGCGTAAAATAATTTTGTTCCAACTTTACGATATTAGTGTGTATACATCAACAGACAAACAATTGGTGCACGATATAATGTTATGTTCAATAAGTGACAAATATTCTTTCGCAGCAGCAGCTCTAAGGATATCATAATTCTCACAGAACAACAATAATATTGGTTTGTCATGGCCTGCTATAACCGTACCGTCATCGCACCCAGCACTGCGCAATAAATAACCAACTTTAACCCTTGGTGTATGACTCAAACATTTTTATTCCATCTTTCGTTGCTCGCTGTTTAACTTTAGTGATATCCATGTTACCTCTATGATACTAACGTTTGTATGTGCCTACTAGCACCAACCAATGCACTCTAATGTCATCTGGTGGTGACATCCAGTACTCTGTACAACTTGTTTTCAAATGTGTGTGTATATATATTACAATAACTACATATTCAGTTTTTCGAAATATATGCAACAGTTGCCATGACTTTTGAAATGACCCTCGTATTATTGCAATATTATTTTCTACGTATCCAGTCATACAAACATAAAATATGTGACAAGCAGCAAGAGATTTGAACCTAGGAATTTATGATGAGCGGAAGTAAGACAGTAATCAAAGGTTCACCTTTACACTGTCAGTCACCGGCCGCTGTACAGTTTTCTCGTGTGCATTGTGAACGGAGCTTTTACGGAGATACCCGAAGCTCTACGAATGACACATGTAATCTCGGGATGCGTTTGTTTTTTCTTTTGGTGACGGGTGTGCACAGTACGAGCAAGGAACGTGAAAGCTATATTTATACCTAACGAGAAGTTAAGTTCAGCTGCCACAAAATTAGAACGATATTAAGAATCCTCAAAGATAATTGTAGTATTTTGCCTTGCTCTGTTTGCAGCACTGATTCAAGCCCTTCATCATATTGTATTGCCAACATTGAACACAAATTATATGAGAGCATTAATAAGCCGGTATTACTTTTTTAAGGTTGCAGCTGTAAAAGCAGGAATTATCTTGTAGTGGCTTTAACAGAGCGTTCACATGCACCATTGCCAGGAAACACAGCACCTGGGATATACCCTAACTCTCGTACATATAATGTTGTAACCCAATTTCAAACTCTCTGTTCCAACAACATATGGACACAGACACACAGACACACGGACACATGGACACAGACACACAGACACACAGACACATGGACACAGACACACAGACACACGGACACATGGACACAGACACACAGACACATGGACACACGGACACATGGACACACGGACACACGGAGACACGGATATATGGACACGGACACATGGACACGGACACACGGACACATGGACATGGACACATGGGCCTGGGATATATCCTAACTCTCGTACATATAATGTTGTAACCCAATTTCAAACCCATATGTTCCAACAACATATGGACATATGGACACATGGACACATGGGCCTGGGATATACCCTAACTCTCGTACATATAATGTTGTAACCCAATTTCAAACTCTCTGTTCCAACAACATATGGACACAGACATATGGACACATGGACACAGACACACAGATACATGGACACATGGACACACAGACACACGGACACATGGACACACGGACACATGGACACAGACACACAGACACATGGACACATGGACACACGGACACACGGAGACACGGATACATGGACACGGACACATGGACACGGACACACGGACACATGGACACACAGACACACGGACACATGGACACACAGACACACGGACACATGGACACATGGGCCTGGGATATACCCTAACTCTCGTACATATAATGTTGTAACCCAATTTCAAACTCTCTGTTCCAACAACATATGGACACAGACACATGGACACAGACACACAGATACATGGACACATGGACACACAGACACACGGACACATGGACACACGGACACATGGACACAGACACACAGACACATGGACACATGGACACACGGACACACGGAGACACGGATACATGGACACGGACACATGGACACGGACACACGGACACATGGACACACAGACACACGGACACATGGACACACGGACACATGGACACAGACACACAGACACATGGACACATGGACACACGGACACACGGAGACACGGATACATGGACACGGACACATGGACACTAACACACGGACACATGGACACGGACACACGGACACATGGACATGGACACATAGACACACGGACATGGACACGGACTCATGGGCCTGGGATATACCCTAACTCTCGTATATATAATGTAACCCAATTTTATACTCTCTGTTCCAACAAAATTTACATTTCAATTCATGGTTAAGGAACGAAAGTTATCAACACAAAACTTTATTTACAGAGTTACACTACCTTACTCTATTTGTCAACGTCATTGCTATCAAGGTATTTATAGTCACGTGGAACCAGTTTTTCAATGCCGATCTTGTACCTTTCTACCACCAAAGGACTTATTCGTTTTTCTTGCATACACAAAATGTTCCGCCAATCGAATTTAATAGACTAATAAAGCAGGTGTATAGTTATAATACAATGAACGAGTCTTCAGTGAGGAAATGACACATAATTTATGAGTAATCAAGGAAGAACATAACAGTGTGTACGATAAAGACCGGAGTGGAAGTTCATCAATCGTTATGGAGCAGTTGAAAGCAAATGTTGATAAAAGAATTCAGAAAAACCGGTGTTTCATTTTGGACACCGTATATGACTTTTTGGATAGAAAAGATTTGCCAGTCATGAATACCTCAAAGTGACCGTGACATCTTGGCTCAGATGTTTAGCGGTGGAAGAGTATAACATGTTTACCACGTGACAATAAATACCTGGATAGCAATGACGTTGAGAAACAGAGTAATGTAGTGTAACTTTGTAAATAAAGTTTTGTGTTGATAACTTTCGTTATTGTTTAGTTATGTCAAATCGTCTGTCACTTTCTGGATGACCCTCGTAAGATAATATAAAACTGATACAAGCACTTCTACATATTCTGCAAAGTAGCTTCTTACAAACTTCTATCTGCTTGATGCTAATCGAGATAAACATTAACAGAAATTGTCTTAATTACTTGCTTCCTTGTAAGTAGAAGGGAATACACTAGGCTAAAGTGATAGTCAAGCTAAACATGTCATTATCTGATTGTCATTCCATGGCCAATATAAAAGAAAAAAGGGAGAAAAACGGTTTCGGGCTTCCTTTTTGAGAAAATTTTACATATTTCAAGATTTTCAGCAAAATCTTCTCACCCTAAACTACACTTTACATGGAAAAAAAATTCGAAAATTTTGATTTTCTCAAAAATTGCTCTGACGATTTTGATTAAAATCCGTATATTAAAGATATTTATATGGAAAATAAAATGTATATCTTGAATTTTGTGAGAATAGCCTCTCAAGAACTCTATTCTGACTGAATTTTGCTGAAGTTTGCAAAACTGTTAAACCGTAAAAGGTAAACAAAATCTACAGCATAAAAAATGTAGATCACGTTAAAATACATAATTTATTTCATATACGATATTTTCATTGAAGTTCTGAGATACTCCTTGTTATTTGTTTTAGATTTAAATACTTAAAAATGTTAATGAACATAGTAACCAGCTGGATTTCATTATCGTTTTATCCTAGTCTATTCCCTTCCACTTACAAGGAAGCAAGTAATAAGATAACTTCTGCTAATGTTTATCTAGATTAGCATAAAGTACACAGAAGAATTGATTTGTAAGAATAATTTGTTATAGCGATGAGGAGAAAGTCATGTGAATGCAAACACATCGGACTTTTTTAATTTAGTGCGTTTATGTCCACCTCTCACAAATTACCAGTTATAAGAAAGCCTCTCAGAATGAAGAGGTCTTCAAATATTATTCCCAAAAATTCATTAGTTAATCAAAATCGTTAGCTATGTTTAAGAACATCGACAATTTGAATGTTCGCATTCTTGGAAGAACGTACACCTAAACAGCAGGTTTTATTTCATTAGCTTCTCCCTTTTGAGTTATGCCTGACACACAAAGGAATTTTTTCAACAAGTTTTTACTTTCTCTACACATACTATATATAGTGTATAGAGAAGGTACTGCACTCCAACAAAGAATTCGGTACTGACATTTCACCGGAAATGCATGTTTTAGGGCCCCCTGTATCCAAAAAAAGTACTTTCAGAAAAAGGTCCGTGTGTGTGTCCGTGTGTTAATGAACACGATAACTCAGAAACGAGAAGTCGGTAAAATACCAAACTTGGTATTTAGGTTCAGTATCTTCTAGGGATGCGACACGAAGATTTTGAGAAAAATACCCCATCCCCAGCTTCCATTTACACGGAACACTTTTCGAAAATTTAATTTCTGAAACATGGCTTTAATGAGGCATTTTTTGTTCTATTTTGTTCAAAATATCGTATATTAAAGATATTTACCTAACAAATAAAATTTATATCTTGAATTCTGGCACTAACTTTATTCTGGATGAATTTTTCTGAATTTTATATAACTGCTAAACCATAAGAGATGGACAAAAAACTATAAAACCAAAAATGTAGAGCACGTTAAAACACACAATTTATGTTATGTACGCTTTTATCGTGGAGCTGATCGTTTTTCGGGTATTTCTTGTGTTTGGTTTCAGGCTCGAAAAACTACATTTTTCTCCTATGGCAACTCCTGTCCATACAAACAAAGGAACTTCAGTGACATAGCAACCAGCTTTTGACTATCAGTTTAACCTATGCTATTCCCTTATTTCGCTTCTACTTACAAGAAAGCAAGTAATAACACTATCACTTTAACATATGGTATTCCCTTATTTCGCTTCTACTTACAAGGAAACAAGTAATAACACTATCACTTTAACATATGGTATTCCCTTATTTCGCTTCTACTTACAAGGAAACAAGTAATAACACTATCACTTTAACATATGGTATTCCCTTATTTCGCTTCTACTTACAAGGAAACAAGTAATAACACTATCACTTTAACATATGGTACTCCCTTATTTCGCTTCTACTTACAAGGAAACAAGTAATAACACTATCACTTTAACATATGGTACTCCCTTATTTCGCTTCTACTTACAAGGAAACAAGTAATAACACTATCACTTTAACCTATGGCACTCCCCTATTTCTCTCCTACTTAGGAAGCAAGTAATAACACTATCACTTTAACCTATGGTACTCCCTTATTTCTCTCCTACTTAGGAAGCAAGTAATAACACTATCACTTTAACCTATGGTACTCCCTTATTTCGCTTCTACTTACAAGGAAACAAGTAATAACACTATCACTTTAACCTATGGTACTCCCTTATTTCTCTCCTACTTAGGAAGCAAGTAATAACACTATCACTTTAACCTATGGTACTCCCTTATTTCGCTTCTACTTACAAGGAAACAAGTAATAACACTATCACTTTAACCTATGGTACTCCCTTATTTCTCTCCTACTTAGGAAGCAAGTAATAACACTATCACTTTAACCTATGGTACTCCCTTATTTCGCTTCTACTTACAAGGAAACAAGTAATAACACTATCACTTTAACCTATGGCACTCCCCTATTTCTCTCCTACTTAGGAAGCAAGTAATAACACTATCACTTTAACATATGGTACTCCCTTATTTCTCTCCTACTTAGGAAGCAAGTAATAACACTATCACTTTAACATATGGTACTTCCTTATTTCGCTTCTACTTACAGGGAAACAAGTAATAAGACTTTCACTTTAACCTATGGTATTCCCTTATTTCGCTTCTACTTACAAGGAAACAAGTAATAACACTATCACTTTAACCTATGGTATTCCCTTATTTCGCTTCTACTTACAAGGAAGCAAGTAATAACACTATCACTTTAACCTATGGTATTCCCTTATTTCGCTTCTACTTACAAGGAAGCAAGTAATAACACTATCACTTTAACCTATGGTATTCCCTTATTTCGCTTCTACTTACAAGGAAACAAGTAATAACACTATCACTTTAACCTATGGTATTCCCTTATTTCGCTTCTACTTACAAGGAAACAAGTAATAACACTATCACTTTAACCTATGGTATTCCCTTATTTCGCTTCTACTTACAAGGAAGCAAGTAATAACACTATCACTTTAACCTATGGTACTCCGTTATTTCACTTCTACTTACAAGGAAGCAAGTAATAACACTATCACTTTAACCTATGGTACTCCCTTATTTCTCTTCTACTTACAAGGAAACAAGTAATAAGACTATCACTTTAACCTATGGTACTCCCTTATTTCACTTCTACTTACAAGGAAGCAAGTAATAACACTATCACTTTAACCTATGGTACTCCCTTATTTCACTTCTACTTACAGGGAAGCTAGTAATAACACTATCACTTTAACCTATGGTACTCCCTTATTTCACTTCTACTTACAAGGAAGCAAGTAATAACACTATCACTTTAACCTATGGTACTCCCTTATTTCACTTCTACTTACAGGGAAGCTAGTAATAACACTATCACTTTAACCTATGGTACTCCCTTATTTCACTTCTACTTACAGGGAAGCAAGTAATAACACTATCACTTTAACATATGGTACTCCCTTATTTCGCTTCTACTTACAGGGAAGCTAGTAATAACACTATCACTTTAACCTATGGTACTTCCTTATTTCGCTTCTACTTACAGGGAAACAAGTAATAAGACTTTCACTTTAACCTATGGTATTCCCTTATTTCGCTTCTACTTACAAGGAAACAAGTAATAAGACTTTCACTTTAACCTATGGTATTCCCTTATTTCTCTTCTACTTACAAGGAAGCAAGTAATAAGACTTTCACTTTAACCTATGGTATTCCCTTATTTCGCTTCTACTTACAAGGAAACAAGTAATAAGACTTTCACTTTAACCTATGGTATTCCCTTATTTCGCTTCTACTTACAAGGAAGCTAGTAATAAAACTATCACTGTAACCTCTGGTACTCCCTTATTTCACTTCTACTTACAAGGAAGCTAGTAATAACACTATCACTGTAACCTATGGTACTCCCTTATTTCACTTCTACTTACAAGGAAGCTAGTAATAACACTATCACTGTAACCTCTGGTACTCCCTTATTTCACTTCTACTTACAAGGAAGCTAGTAATAACACTATCACTTTAACCTATGGTACTCCCTTATTTCACTTCTACTTACAAGGAAGCTAGTAATAACACTATCACTGTAACCTCTGGTACTCCCTTATTTCACTTCTACTTACAAGGAAGCTAGTAATAACACTATCACTTTAACCTATGGTATTCCCTTATTTCGCTTCTACTTACAAGGAAACAAGTAATAAGACTATTTCTGCTAATTTGTTCTTGATTAGCATGAACTAAATAGAAGCATAAGCTTTTTAACATTAATTATTTGCAGAGATGTCGAGAAAGTCATGTGAATTTAACACATCAGATTTAGATGATGCTTTCTAAAAAATCTGTAAAATGAATATGAATATTGAAATAAAGGGGTAGTATCTACTAATGTTTGGTAGAGAGAGGGCGTGGAGTTGGTCAATAGACAAGGGCAGAGAACCCCGCAGGATTATCCTTGTTACAGCCGTGTGTGATTAAACACAGAGGCGCTGTTGTAGCTAGGGGCTTCAGCACCCAACATACTGGCGTTCTTTTAGTCAAAGTAGTTCCGTATATCTTGGCTTTCATTCCAAGGTGTTCCATTCACATGGTTTTCTCTACATCTCTGCAATTGTTTAATCCACAACTGTACTTTCAATTAATTCAGTTACAATGTTTATTTCGAGTTTTATCAAGTCCAAAATGTATTTAGTTAAAAGAAAAAGGAGTGAAAATAATCATAATTTGTATTTCTTATGTAGGAGATGAGTCAATAACCTCAAATAAAGCAACGTTTGTTTCCATTTCATGTATTAGTTATTAAAAGCGGAAATAAAATATTTATATTGCTGCAGAAATGGTCTTATTACTTACTTGAGGGAATACACTAGGATAAAGCGATACTCAAATATTGTAAAAGCTGGTTG
This sequence comes from Hymenopus coronatus, assembly GCA_030762935.1. Classification (NCBI taxonomy): domain Eukaryota; kingdom Metazoa; phylum Arthropoda; class Insecta; order Mantodea; family Hymenopodidae; genus Hymenopus; species Hymenopus coronatus. Next base: position 3,687,786 of record CM060882.1, on the reverse strand, counting down.
CTATGTGATTTAAGTTCTTTTGTTTTTATGAGTAGGAGTTCACAAATTTCCGTATGTGAAAAATATTTTAAAACTGAAACCAATAGCAAGAAATATCTCAAAAACGGTAACCTCCACGACAAAATGTATCTACATGACAAATTTGTGTTTTAATGAGTTCTATCTTCTTACTTTCTCTAGATGAACAATGTACATACTGTATGGAGAAGATACCCAAAAAGTCTATATTGAGATTTCGCCGGAAATACATGATTTGAGATACCTGAGTTAAAAAAAAAGATATTTTTAGAAAAATGCCTGTATTTGTCAAAACGAAAAAGACCGTTAAATATCAAACTTAGTATTTAAGTTTGGTATCTTCCAAGGATGCGATACGAATATTTTCAAGAAAATCCCCCCACCCCAACTACCCTTTACATGGAAAAATTTTCGAAAATTTTAATTTTCACAAATATAGCTCTAACGAATTTGATTAAAATATTGTATATTAAAAATATTTACCTGATATATAAATTGTATATCTTGAATTTTCTGGGGATAGCCTTTGATGACTACTTTCCTGGGTAAACTTTACGGAATTTTGTATAATTCGCGAACCGTAAAAAATGGACAAAAACTTACTTAACAGAAAATGTAGAGCTCGTTAAAACACACAATTTATGTTCTATACAGTTTTTAGTGGAATTTACCCCTTCTGAGATATTCCTTGTTATTTGTTTCAGATTTGAAGTGGGTACGTAACATATTGGCACACTAAGTCCTGGCTGTGCATAGAAACAGATTTCAACCACATGACAACCAGCTTTTAAAAGTTTTAGCCGGGTGTATTCCGTTATTTCCAAGGAAGCAAATGTTTAAGACAGTTTATATCAATTATCATAAAGAAGCTAGAAGGATAAGTTTTTTAACAATGATTTGTTACAGAGATGTAGAATGGAACACATCAGATTTTTGTTTGTTTTGATGTTAGGGACCACGTTGAATTGTTTACTATCGCTGTTCCCTCTGTAGGGAAATATAACCATTTGTTTATATTTTTATTGCAGTTAAAATGAAGGTGACAAGTAATGAACGATAATGGAGTACAGAAATCATGTGAATATATGACGTCACGTTGTATTACACTTGGAATCAATCTGCTGGACTGATCTAAATCAGAAGGAAAGGTTACAAATGTGCGACAAAGCCCTGGAGAAGCGCCAAGGGTTGGTAAAACTGCCAAAGACAAGAACTCACCAACCACATCTTGTTCCTCTAAATCACTACAACTCCAGTCCATATCTCATGTGGTTCATTCCCATTACTTTCTCTACATCTCTGTAAAAATTATTGTTAAAAACCTTATGCTTCTATTTGCTTCATGCTAATCGAGAAAAAAAAATAGAATAAATAGTCTAATTCCTTGCTTCCTTGTAAGTAGAAGTTTTTCTCCATCTCTTACGGTTTAACAGTTACGCAAAATTCCGTAAATACATCCAGAATAAAGTAGTCTTCAAAGGCTATTCCCAGAAAATTCAAGATATACATTGTATTTGTCAGGTAAATATCTTAAATATACGAGATTTTAATCAAAGTTGTTAGAGCCATTTTAAGAAAATCGAAATTTTCGAAATTTTTTCCATGTAAAGGGTAGTTTTGAGTGGGGAGACATTCCTGAAAATCTTCGTGTCACATCCTTGGAAGGTACCATACCTAAATACCAAGTTTACGTTTTAATTGTCTTTTCATTTTTGAGCTATGCTGCCCACAGACACACACACGGAAATTTTTCTAAAAATGCTTTTATTGGATTCGGGGGTTTCATAACATATACTTCCGGTGACATCTTGGTATCGAATTTTTTGGTACGTGTAGAGAAAGTAAAAATCTGATGTGTTCCATTGACACGACATATCTGTTAAAAAGTTTATTGTTCCATCTACTTTACACTGATCGACATAAACATTATTACTTGCTTCCTTTTAAGTAGAAAGGAATACACTATGATAACGTGATAGTCAGATGTTTTAAAATGTGGTTACTATGTGATTTCCAGGGGTTGACAACTTCCTGTATGAGAAAAGTTAAAACAGAAACGAGTAACAAGGAATTGTCAACTCCACGAAAAGGAATGTATATAACATGAATTATATGTTTTAACGAGCGCTGTGTTAGTTGTTAAGTAACTCTTCGTCTCTCTCTTACGGTTTACCAGTCATGAAAAATTCCGCACAATTCATCCACATGTCAGATCTTCAGAAGCTATTCCCAGAAAATTCAAGACAAACATTTTATTTGTGATGTAAATACAGGATTTTCTAAATATCTTGCATGTAAAGGATGGTTGGGCTTGTCGTGTCGCATCCTTGCATGATTCCAACGGTATTTTCGTTTTCAGTTATACTGTCCACACACAGACCTTTTTCTAAAACTTCTAGTCTTGGATTCAGGGGTCTCAAAACATGTATTTGGTGTGAAATCTCGGTATTGAATTTTTGGGTGCATTACAATACCTTCTCTATACACTATGACATAGTACGTGTAGAGAAAGTAAAAAGGGCCCAGAAATAATGGCGCTGGTATACTATAATTAAGTTGGACTTTGCCTGCATAAAACCCTGGGATTATTGTTTGTTTGAGGAAGCGAACTGAATATCTCTGGCAGGGAAAGATAAGAGTCGGCTCTTATATTTTAAACTCTCTACTTCTACACAGCGTTATCTCCTTGAGGGTACCGGCTGCACTCACATGACTGCTCCACTCCACTCTACACAGTACCAGTCCAAGTAAACATCAGCAGAATCTTCTACTTCTTCTTCTTATTATTATTATTGTTATTACCATTATTATTATCATCATCATCATTATTATTATTATTATTATTATTATTATTATTATTATTATTATTATTTCTAGACGCTCTTTAACTGCTGTAGTTCTCAGCGTCCCATTCTATATTGGACGAAAGACTGCGAAAGACAAACAATTCGATACTGAGGTTTCACCAGAAATACAAGTTTTGGGACCCCCTGAATAAAAAAAGCATTTTAGAAAAACGTCAGTGTGTGTATGTGTGTATCTATGTCTATGGGAAGCATAGCTCAAAAATTAAAATTCCGTTAAATACCAAACTTGGAATTTAAGTTCACTATCTTCCAAGAATGCAACACGAAGATTTTCAACAAAATTCTCCCACCCCCAGCTACCCTTTACATGGAAAATTTTCCAAAAATTTTAATTTTCTCAAAAAATGGCTCTAACCGTTTATTAAAATATATATATTACAGTTGTTTGTGCGACAAATAAAATGCACATCTTGAATTTTCTGTGAATAGCCTCTAAACAGCTTTTATTCTGATTGGTTTTGCTTAATTTGCATAGCTGATAAACTGTAAGAAAAGACAAAAGCTTACCGCATACATAACGTAGATCTCCTTAATACACACAATTTATGTGATAAACGTTTTTTCGTAAAATTGGCAATTTCTGAGATGTTCCAAGTTATTTGCTTCAGCTTTAAAATACTTAAAGTTCTCTCATACAGGAATTTGTCTCTTCTTGTCCATACAAACAAAGGAACTTCAGTCACATAGCAACCAGCTTTTGACTACCACTTTTACCTATGGTACTCCCTTATTTCCCTTCTACTTACAAGGAAGCAAGTAATAAGACTATTTATTACTGCTTCTGTTTTATCGATTAACATGAAGTAAATTGAAGAGTACGCTTTTTAACAATTTATTGTAAAAATGAACAAAAAGTCATGTGAATGGAACACATCAAATGTTTTTTTCTTTCTTCACCGCCTCCTGAATTATGATATGACATTCCGTGTCTACACCCAATGTACGAATATCCATAGCAACAATACAAATAGGGAATAATTATTTTATTTCAGCTTTTAATAACTAATAAATGAAATGGAAACAAACGTTATTTTATTTGAGATTGTTGCACTCATCTCACATATAAGAAATACAAATACAGAAGTATAGTTCCTTTGTGAAATAAAGACATTAAGAACTGGATAAAACTTCAAATAAACATTGTAACTGAATTAATTGAAAGTCCAATTGTGGAACTGACAGTTATTAAAATCGAAGTATTGGCTGTCAGCTTGTTACCAATAACCAAGACAGGAGATTAAACAAACGAACATCAGGTGCGACATAATTTCAACTAAAAATGAACATAAGCTGTGATAAGATGTTTCGACAATATCGCTCCAGTCAGATGTCCGCGGTTGTTTGAAATTGCCTAATCTCGATCATTCCGTTGGTGCTCTAGTAGTTGAGCTGATTGTCATTGAAATTGCCTTCTGTGCCTGGCCAGGAATAAAAGAAAAGAAAACCAAGATCTTTCTGTCTTAGGAAGGTATACGTATGCTAAAATTCAAACCCATAACAAGCAATAGTTTGGAAGCGCCCAACTCTACAAATAAAAATGCTTACTACATAAATTGTGTTTCAACGAATCTACACTTTTTATGTAGTAAACTTTTGTCTATCTCTTAAGGTTAAATCGTTATTCAAAGTTCTGCAAAAACCAAACTTAATAAGTGCTCTTCAGAAGATGTTCAAAATATACATTTTATTTGTGATGTAAAAAATGAAATTTTTTAATCAAAGTTGTTGGTAAATTTTGAAACAAACATTTTCCAACAATTTTCAATGCGTGAGATAGTTAGAACATGTTCGTGTGGCATCACCAAGTTTGGTATTCAACGATCCTTTAATTTTTGAGCTATGCTGTCCGCAGACACACACACACACACACACACACAGTCACACACACACTCAGACACACACAGACACACACACAGACACACAGACACACACAGTCACACACACACACTCAGACACACACAGTCACACACACACACACAGTCACACACACACACTCAGACACACACACACACAGTCACACACACACACTCAGACACACACAGACACACACACAGACATACACACACTCAGACACACACCATCACACACAGTCACACACACACACTCAGACACACACACACAGACACACACACACTCAGACACACACAGACACACACAGTCACACACACACACTCAGACACACACACACAGACACACACACACTCAGACACACACAGACACACACAGTCACACACACACACTCAGACACACACACACAGACACACACACACTCAGACACACACAGACACACACAGTCACACACACACACTCAGACACACACAGACACACACAGACACACACACACTCAGACACACACAGACACACACAGACACACACACACTCAGACACACACAGACACACACAGTCACACACACACACTCAGACACACACAGACACACACAGACACACACACACTCAGACACACACAGTCACACACAGACACACACACACAGACACACACACACAGACACACACAGACACACACAGACACACACACACTCAGACACACTCAGACACACACAGACACACACACACAGACACACACACACACAGACACACACAGACACACACACACTCAGACACACACACACAGACACACACACACTCAGACACACACAGACACACACAGACACACACACACTCAGACACACACAGACACACACAGACACACACACACTCAGACACACACAGACACACACAGTCACACACACACACTCAGACACACACAGACACACACAGACACACACACACTCAGACACACACAGTCACACACACACTCAGACACACACAGTCACACACAGTCACACAGTCACACACACACTCAGACACACACAGACACACACAGTCACACAGTCACACACACACACACTCAGACACACACACACACACACAGTCACACACACAGACACACACACAGTCACACAGACACACACACACACAGACACACACACACAGACACACACACACACAGTCACACACACACACTCAGACACACACAGACACACACAGACACACACACAGACACACACACAGTCACACACACACAGACACACACAGACACACACACACAGACACACACACAGTCACACACACAGACACACACAGACACACACACTCAGACACACACAGACACACACACTCAGACACACACAGACAGACACAGACACAGTCACACACACACACAGACACACACACAGTCACACACACACAGACACACACAGACACACACAGACACACACACTGTCACACACACACAGACACACACAGTCACACACACACAGACACACACAGTCACACACACACAGACACACACAGTCACACACACAGACACACACAGTCACACACACAGACACACACAGTCACACACACAGACACACACAGACACACACACACAGACACACACAGTCACACACACACTCAGACACACACAGACACACACACACTCAGACACACACAGACACACACACACAGACACACACAGACACACACACACTCAGACACACACAGACACACACTCAGACACACACAGACACAAACAGACACACACACACAGACACACACACTCAGACACACTCAGACACACACAGACACACACACAGACACACACACACTCAGACACACACAGACACAAACAGACACACACAGACACACACACACTCAGACACACACACACACACTCAGACACACACAGACACACACACACACACACACAGACACACACACACACACACACACTCAGACACACTCAGACACACACAGACACACACACACACACTCAGACACACACAGACACACACACACACACACACAGACACACACACACTCAGACACACACACACACATACTCAGACACACACAGACACACACACACACACTCAGACACACACAGACACAAACAGACACACACAGACACACACACACAGACACACACACAGACACACACACTCAGACACACGCAGACGCACACACACAGAAACGCACACAGACACACACAGACACACACAGATACACACAGACACACACAGACACATACAGACACACAGACACCGACACAAACATACACACACACTCACACAGACACGCACACAGACTCACACACAGACACAGACACACACACTCAGACACACACAGACACAGACACACACAGACACAGACACACACAGACACAGACACACACAGACACAGACACGCACAGACACAGACACGCACAGACACACACATACACACAGACACGCACAGACACATACACACACAGACACACACAGACACAGACACACACAGACACAGACACACACATACAGGCACAGACACACACAGACACACACAGACACAGACACACACAGACACATACAGACACACATAGACACACACAGACACACACAGACACACACACTCAGACACAGACAGACACACACAGACACACACTCAGACCCACACAGACACACACGGACACAGACACACGCACTCAGACACACTCACAGCCACACACAGACATACACAGACACAGACACAGACACACTCAGACACACACAGACACACACATACAGGCACAGACACACACAGCCACACACAGACACACACAGACACACACAGACACACACAGACACACACAGACACACACATACAGGCACAGACACACACAGACACACACAGACACACAGAGACACACAGACACACACAGACACACACAGACACACACTCAGACACACACAGACACTCACTCAGACACACACAGACACCGCCACAAACATACACACACACTCACACAGACACGCACACAGACTCACACACAGACACACACACTCAGACACACACAGACACGCACAGACACAGACACACACAGACACACACAGACGCACACATACAGGCACAGACACACACAGACAGACACAGACACACACAGATACACACAGACACATACATACACACACAGACACACACAGACACACACTCAGACACACACAGACACACACAGACACAGACACACGCACTCAGACACACTCACAGCCACACACAGACACACACAGACACAGACACACACAGACACACACATACAGGCACAGACACACACAGACACACATAGACACAGACACACACACTGACACACACAGACACACACACGCAGACATACACACAGACACACACTCAGACACACACAGACATACACACACATACACACAGACATACACAGTCATGCACACACTCAGACACACACACAGACACACGCGGACCCACACGGACTTTTTCTAAAAATGCTGGTTTCGAATTTTTGTGTAGAATACAATACTTCCTATATACACTCTGTATAGACAGTAAAAAGAGGAAGTTCTCGTTAAAACACACAATTTATATGCAGTTAATTTGTTTGTTGAAGTAAGGTTTCCTGAGATGTTTATTGCTATTGGTTTTAAGTTTGAATTAGTTTCACATTTGTGAATCGGAATTTGTCATTACTGTTTGTTATCTTCTCTATGTACTATGTATACAGCGTATAGAAAGGTATTGCATTCCACCCAAAAATTTGATACCGAAATTTCATCAGAAAAATATGTTTTGGGTCTCCCTGAATCCAAAAAGAGCATTTTCTGAAAAACGTCCTTGTGTGTGTATCTGTGTGCGTCTGTGTGTGTCTGTGGATAGTATAGCTCAAAAACAAAAAGATCGTCGAATACGAAACTTGGGATTTAAGTTTGGTATCTTCCAAGGATACGACACGATTTTCACTCCACTCTAAACCACCCTTTGCATGGAACTTTTTTCGAATTTTTTTTCTCGCAATAATGGCTGTAACGATTTTAATTAAAGATATTATCTGACAAATAAAATGTATATCTTGAATTTTCTGGGAATAGCCTATGAAGATTACTTTATTCTGGATCAATTTTTACGGAATTTTGCATAACTGCTAAACCATAAGAGATGGACAAAAACTTACCACACAAAAAATGTGGAGCACGTTAAAACACACAATTCATGGTATATACATTTTTTTTCGTGGAGTTGATCGTGTCTGAGATACTCCTTATTTTTGGTTTCAGCTTTGAAAAACTTATACTTTTCCCATACGGTAATTTGTCAACTCCAGTCCATACAAACAAAGGAACTTCAATCACATAACAACCAGCTTTTGACTATCACTTTAACCTATTCTACTCCGTTATTTCTCTTCTACGAACTTACAAGGAAGCAAGTAATAAGACTATTTCTGCTAAGTTTTTCTCAATTTGCATGTAGTAAATAGAACAATAAGCTTGTATAAGAACAGATATACATGTAATGTGAGTGGCACACAGGAGATGCTGTAAATATCCGCGTCACTAGAGAGAGTAAAGCAAAGCAAGACACGGGTAATGCACCTCTCGGCGTTGAGCCCAGGGCTTTATGCCCCTCCATTAACACCAGTCGAGTACAAGCAACCTCTTTTCACTTTCACCTGCCTAAAGCAGACATAGTTTATACAAAACACGTGGATTTGATCAGCTTCTGATGTGCTCCACTTACATGGCTCTCTCTACACCTTTGGAGCTAAATGCGTTTTCTCTATCTACTTCTGCTAATTCACATAAACAGAAGAATTAGTCTTATTACAGCTTCCTTGTAAGTAGAAGGCAAATAAGAAAAATCACAGGCTAAAGCGATAACCGGCGCTATGTAAATCAATTGAAATGTAAATGTTTCTGCTTGCTAGGAATAAATAAACGGGAACAGAAACGTCTTCCCGCTTGAGAAAACTTCACGTGGCTTAAAATTGAAAGCAATAATCCGGAATATCTCGAAAACGGCTAACGCTACAAAAAATGTATACAACAAAATTCTGCCAGTTACATAAAAGCTATCCAGAATGAAAAGGTCTTCAGAGGTTATTCCCAGAAAATTGAAGATATACATTTTGTTCGTCATAAACATATTTTTTACATAAGGTATTTTAATAAAAACGTTTGAGCAATTTCTGAGCAAATAAAGCATTTCAAAAATTGTTCCATGTAAAGGGTATTTTAGGGTGTGGAAATTTTCTTGGAAAGTACAAAATTTAAACACTAAGTTTCGTACTTAACGGTCGTTTCGTTTATTGAGCTATGCTACTCACAGAAACACATGGTTTCAGGGATCTCAAAACTTATATTTCTGGTGAAATATCGGTACTGAATTTGTCGGTGCAATACAATCCCTTCTCTATACACTATGTACTTATCACTTCTATAATTCTCAAACCAAAAATGTTTTATTGGTCTTTTGGAATGATCCATTTTAACAGATACGTCATCAAAACACCGAGACGCGCTACGTGACGAGCATCTTGGTCTTCTCCTCGGCAACAGTCTGAGTGCTTCGACTCTCGTCTCTCACAAGGTTCGAGCCGCGAAACGGATTACTGGCTTCTCCCGTCATTTACTGTACAAAGTTCCCTATCATCATCATCCACTTTAATACCACAAATATTAAAGATGGAAAATAGGGACGAATGGAGAAGGAAAAGAATAAGATTAGGAGGTAGGAAAGAAGGACGTATAGCAGAAAGAAAGGAAAGAAAAAAGGTTAAAAGAAAGGGAAGAGGGGATAAAAGGAAGGAAGCAAGGTAGGAAAGAACCAAGATAAAATGGAAAAAAAAACGAAGGATAGAAGGAAAGAAAGAAAATTAAAAGGATGCCACGTGGAGATAAAGAAGGTTAGAAGGAAAGAAGGAAGACAGGAAACAGGAAAAATTATAAGGAAGGTAGAAAAGAAGGAAGGGTAGAAGGAAGGAAAGAAGATTAGTAGGGCGGTAGGCAGTAAAGAAGTTTAAAAGGAAGGAAAGAAGGATCGAAGGAAAGAAAGAAGGTTAGAAAGAAAGGAAAGAAGGTTAAAGGGAAGGAAAGAAGGATAGAAAGAAAGGAAAGAAGGTTAAACGAAAGGAAAGAAGAATTAAAGGAAAGAAAGAAAGCTAAAAGAAAGGAAAGAAGGATCGAAGGAAAGAAAGAAGGATAGAAAGAAAGTAAAGAAGGTTAAAAGGAAGGAAAGAAGGATTAAAGGAAAGAGAGAAGGTTGAAAGAAAAGAAGCATTGAAGGAAAGAAAGGAAAGAAAGTTAAATGGAAGGAATGAAGGATTAAAGGAAAGAAAGAAGGTTAAAAGAAAGGAAAGAAGGATTAAAGGAAAGAAAGAAGGATAGAAAGAAAGGAAAGAACGTTAAAAGGAAGGATAAAAGGATTAAAGGAAATAAAGAAGGATAGAAATAAAGGAAAGAAGGCTAAAGGAAGGAAAGAAGGATTAAAGGAAAGAAAGAAGGTTAAAAGGAAGGAAAGAAGGATTAAAGGAAAGAACGAAGGTTAAAAGGAAGGAAAGAAGGATTAAAGGAAAGAAAGAAGATTAAAAGAAAGGAAAGAAGAATTAAAGGAAAAAAAGAAGGATAGAAAGAAAGGAAAGAAGCATTAAAGGAAAGAAAGAAGGTTAAAAGAAAGGAAAGAAGCATCGGAGGAAAGAAAGGAAAGAAGGTTAAAAATGAAGAAAAGATGGATTAAAGGAAAGAAAGAAGGTTAAAAGGAAGGAAAGAAGGATTAAAGGAAAGAAAGAAGGTTAAAAGAAAGGAAAGTAGGATTAAAGGAAAGAAAGAAGGTTAAAAGAAAGGAAAGAAGGATTAAAGGAAAGAAAGAAGGATAGAAAGAAAGGAAAGAACGTTAAAAGGAAGGATAAAAGGATTAAAGGAAAGAAAGAAGGATAGAAAGAAAGGAAAGAACGTTAAAAGGAAGGATAAAAGGATTAAAGGAAAGAAAGAAGGATAGAAAGAAAGGAAAGAAGGCTGAAGGAAGGAAAGAAGGATTAAAGGAAAGAAAGAAGGTTAAAAGGAAGGAAAGAAGGATTGAAGGAAAGAAAGAAGGTTAAAAGGAAGGAAAGAAGGATTAAAGGAAAGAAAGAAGATTAAAAGAAAGGAAAGAAGAATTAAAGGAAAAAAGAAGGATAGAAAGAAAGGAAAGAAGCATTAAAGGAAAGAAAGAAGGTTAAAAGAAAGGAAAGAAGCATCGAAGGAAAGAAAGGAAAGAAGGTTAAAAGTGAAGAAAAGAAGGATTAAAGGAAAGAAAGAAGGTTAAAAGGAAGGAAAGAAGGATTAAAGGAAAGAAAGAAGGTTAAAAGAAAGGAAAGAAGGATTAAAGGAAAGAAAGAAGGTTAAAAGAAAGGAAGGAAGGATTAAAGGAAAGAAAGAAGGATAGAAAGAAAGGAAAGAAGGTTAAAAGGAAGGAAAGAAGGATTAAAGGAAAGAAAGAAGGTTAAAAGAAAGGAAAGAAGCATTGAAGGAAAGAAAGGAAAGAAGGTTAAAAGGAAGGAAAGAAGGATTAATGGAAAGAAAGAAGGTTAAAAGGAAGGAAAGAAGGATTAAAGAAAAGAAAGAAGGTTAAAAGAAAGGAAAGAAGGATCTAAGGAAAGAATGAAGGATAGAAAGAAAGGAAAGAAGGATTGAAGGAAGAAAAGAAGGATAGAAAGAAAGGAAAGAAGGATTGAAGGAAGGAAAGAAGGATAGAAAGAAAGGAAAGAAGGATTGAAGGAAGAATGATAGATTAAAGCAAACATTAGCTTTAAGGGGCAGGACATTACAAAATACAGATGTGACGGAGAAGTTGCCTACCCACCACGGGGCTCAACAGTAAAATTACTAATACGATATGAAAACAAACACGTGATGTTCTCCATTCACATGACTTTGTCTATCACTTCTTCAAATATCTTTTCTCCCAAAGGATTTTTCTTATGTATAAGTTACTCAAGATAAACATCAAGAGGAAACCACTTGCTTCTTTGTAAGCGGAAGAGAATCGACTAGGTCAGTGTGTCACTATGCAGTCGACATGGAAACTAGGTTTCTGTTTTATAGCCAGGCGTAAAACAGCTTTGATAACTTCCTTTTTGCAAAAAGTAAAATATAAATCAATAATAAGAAACATTATGTCCTCAACAAAACTGTACATGTGTACATTTTTGTGCGGTAGCACTTCGTATGTCTGTTACGGTGTACCATTTATACAAAAGTCCTCAGAGGACCTTCTCGATAAATCTTCCAATGATGCAACACGAAGTTTTTTTAAAATAAACACTACAAAATGCCTTTTACATGGAAAAGTTTACAAATGTTTCCTTTTCTCAAAAATGGATGTAACTATTTTGATTAAAATATCGTATATTCAACACATTTATATAGAAAACTAAATGCATATTTTGAATTTTCTGTAAATAGCTACTGAAGATCTGTTTATTTTGGGTGAGTGTTCCACAATTTTGTATAAAGTTTAAACCGTATGAGAAAGACAAAAACGTCATTACAAAAAAGGAATATCTGGAATATAACACATAATTTATTAGTGTATAGTTGACAGTTTGCTATTGGCTTCATTTATAGGCCACCAAACGGGACCAAGCAAAGCGAACCGAACCTCAATAGGGATCACTTCAAAACATGAGACTATCACTTTAGTGAGTTTATTCACTTCTACTTACAAGGAATAAGACGATTTCTATTAATGTTTATCTGGATTAACATGACGTAGATAAAAGAATAAGCTTGTGTTCAGCGAGCTGACTTCTCACCCGGAGGTCCCGGATTTGAATCTGGCTGGGGTGGGGAATTTCTTTAACTAGAATTATTCCCTATTCCCAATAGTTTATTATTATTCATATTCTATCGTACTATTGATATGAGTTTGGAAGTAGGAGTGTGAGAATGAATGTGCGTGTGTTTAATAATATAAAGCTTATGAACCTGCAGTTTCACAAGTCAAAGCTCTTGAAGAGTTTGTAAATGGAACAAGTAGAGATCATCATGTGAATGGAACACATAAGATGTTTTCTTTCAATCATTAAGGGGCTCGCAAAACATATATTTGCAGTTTAATTTGAATATAGAACTTTTTGGTGGAATGCAATGATTTCTCTCTTGCTGTATTTAAGCTGGAGATAAGGTAAAAAAGCTTGTGTTCCACTCATATGACTTTCTCTAGCTACTCCACAAACAAGCTTCTTACAAAAATACTTCTTCTTCCAACACCACCCTAAGCGAGATAAACATTAGCAGAATTTTATTAGTTAGTTCCTTATAAGTCACTAGGGTAAAATGATAGTCAAATGTTTTAAAACCTGTCGTTATGCGATTGTCTATGCAAGTCGCTTCTTTGTTTGGCCAGGAGTAGAAAAAACAACAAAAAAAAAGGACACTTCCTGTCTGAGAAAAGTATATATACTTTACAATTTAAATTACTAACAAGGAATACCTCGAAAACGGTAAGGTCCGTAAAAAAAAAAAAAAAAATATATATATATATATATATATATATATATATATATGACGTAACTTGTGTATTTTAACAAGATCTACATTTCTTGTATAGTAAGTTTTTATCTATCTCTTACGGTTTACTAGTTATGTCAAATTAAGCAAAAATCATTCAAAATAAACAGGTCTTTAGATGCTATTCCTAGAAAACTCAAGATATAAATGTTATTTGTGATAGAAATGGCTTTGATATGTGGTATTTTAATCAAAACCGTTACAGCCATTTTTAATAAAATCAAAATATTCTTTAAAACATACGTGTCGCATCCTTAGAAGATACCAAATTTAAGTTTGGTGTTTAACGGTATTTTCATTTTTAACTACTCTGCCCACAGACACACACACACGGAAATGTTTCTAAATATGCTTTTTTTGATACAGGGGGTCTCAAAACATATATTTCCGATGAAATGTTGGTATCGAATTTTTGGGTGCAATACAATGCCTTCTCTATACACAGTGTACGTGGTATGTATAGAGAAAGTAAAAAATAAACTAAAGGTTATGGTTACTCGATATATTTACATGATGCTGTGAGCGTAAAGCGTGCACGTGAGAATTTGAGATAATTGCTGGTGTTTACGAGGGGAATAAACAAACATATAGCCATGCTCCGTCTGAGGGGAATTCTTAAAAACCAAATCTGTTGCATTATTAAACAAGCAGCTCTTGTTCGGCGTCCCCCACCCACAAAATATACATACAACGTCACCTGCAATTTCCTTACTTAACCCATGCCTTACCATAGCAAGTGTTGCACTCTCATGGCCTTCTCCAACACTTCAATTATCTGAACTTTACTTCTCTCTAACACCGCTACAAACAAAAACTGATGTGTTCATTTCACATCTCTGCAACACATTATTGTTAAAAAGCTTATGCTTCTATTTACTTCATGCTAATCACGAAAAAATTAGCGGAAATAGTCTTATTACTTGCTTCCTTGTAAGTAAAAGCGAAATAAGGGAGTACCATAGGTTAAAGTGATAGTCAAAAGCTGGTTGCTATGTGACTGAAGTTATTTTGTTTGTATTGACACGAGTTGTCAAATTCCTGTATGAGAAAAGTAGAGGTATTTTAAAGCTGAATCTATAACATGGAATAACTCAAAAAACGGCCAACTCCACGAAAAAAATGTATATAACATAAATTGTGTTTTAGCGAGCTCTGGTAAATTTTTGTCTATATCTCACGGTTTACCAGTTGTACAAACTTCTTCAAAATTCATTCAAAATAAACATGTCTTTAGAAACTATTCCCAGAAAATTGAAGCTATATTTTTACTTTTTCTATACGCAATATGTACATAGTATATAGAGAAGGTATTGTAATGCACCCAAAATTCAATATCGAGTTTTCACCGGAAATACATGTTTTGGTTCCTCTGAATCCAAAAAGCAAATTTTTAGAAACATGTCCGTGTGTGTGTGTCTGTCTGTCTATCCCTCTGTGTGTATGTGTGTGTGTGTGTGTGTTTGTGGGCAGCATAGCTCAAAAACGAAAAGACCGTTAAATATCAGACCTGATATTTATGTTTGGTATCTTCCAAGGATGCGACACGAAGATTTTCAAGAAAATCCCCCACCCCAAACTACCCTTACGTGGAACTTTTTTTCGGAAGTTTTGCTTCTATAAAAATGGCTCTAACGATTTTGATTAAAACATCGTAATTTAAAGATATTTATTTGACAAATAAAATGGATATCTTGAATTTTCTGGGAATATCCCCTGAAGACTACTTTATTCTGGGTGAATTTTACGGAATTTTGCATAACTGGTAAACTGTAAGAAATGGGCAAAAACTTACCATACAGAAAATGTAGAGCATATTAAAACACACAAATTATTCTATATACATTTTTTTCATGGAGTTGATTGTTTTTTTGGTATTCCTTGTTTTTGGTTTCAGCTTTGAAAAATATACTTTTCTCATACAGGAATTTGTCAACTCCTGTCCATACAGACAAAGAAACTTAAGTCACATGACAACCAGCTTTTGACTATCACTTTAACCTATGGTACTCCCTTATTTCGATTCTACTTACAAGGAAGCAAGTAATGAGACCATTCTGCTAGTTTTTTTCTCGATTAGCATGAAGTAAACAGAAGCATAAGCTTTTTAATAATATTTTTTGCGGAGATGTAGAGAAAGCCATGTGAATGGAACACATCAGATTTTTTAATACTTGTTCTGCAAACAAACTATTCTAACAAAAGTATATAACTGTTCTTCTGCATCATGTTAGCAGAGATAAAAATTAACAGAAATAGACTGATTGCTTAGTTCCTTGGAAGTGGAAGGAAGACGAGGCAATGCATTCTGCTAAAGTAAAAGGAATTAAACAATGAAACCATAACGCTACATAATAATGTCATATCACTTAAATGTTGCATTTTAGCGTGATCTACCTTTTTATCTTCTGCAGCAAATACTGTAATTGATAATTCACCGGAAATACGTTTGGAACCTCCTAATACAGAAACATGTCCCTGGCCCTTGTCTGTCTGTCTGTCTCGGTGTATGTGTATGTCTGAGAGCTCAAAAACTAAATTTGGTATTTAAGTTGAGTATCTTGCAAGATTTTTAGCATAAACCCCTCACCTAATTAGATTTTACATTTAACATTTTCGAAATTTTTGAAAATCGCATAAGTGACTCTAAGTAGGTATACTACTAAGGTATTTCCATGACAAAGGAAATGTAAAACTTGAATTGGCTAGGAATAATCTCTTGAAGACCTCTTCATTCTGGGTGACTTTTGTATAACCGGCAAACAATTTATGTAAATATATATATTTTTGTAGACCTAACCGTCTCCGACATATTCCTGTTACTGGTTTTTATTCCAAATTACTTAAAATATTCTCAACCGAGAAGTCAGCTTTCGTTTCAGCTTGTTTTGTTTGACTATCCTGTATGCAAAAGACAACGGAATTTTAATTGTTTCATATACCAATAGTTTTAAAAACATTTGAGCATCACTTTATCCTATATTCCCTTTTACTTACAAGAAAGCAGGTAATAAGACAATTTGGTTATTGCTTATCTCCGTTAGTGTGAAGCAGGTAGAAGAATAATCTTTTATAAGAAGAGTTTGTTACAGAATACGTAGAGAAAGTCATGTGAATGGAAGAGTCTTTTATCTTGCTCGTCATCAGAAGCAATACAGACGGACAGAAGTTTGACGTGTCTTCATTCTTCCATCTCTCTGCTTCGCAGAACCAACACACGCACGAAAATATTCTCCCCTTTTTGAGGGAAGTTTTCTATTCAATAGAAGCCTTTATACGAGAACCTTCTCATTTAACACGAGAAATGCTTTAGGCTTATTAGAACACTTTGAAGGACTGCGGTGACGAATCCATTTTGCCAAATAGAGTTTTTTACCTTAGTACTTATGTTTACGATTTCACTCTGTGTTTGATTTTAAACTTCCTGAAGCAAAACCCGCTATATTCAACAAGTTTATTCTTCTGTCCAGTTCTGGTTGAGATAATACTCTTTTATTCACATCACTTTTATACCCATTTTGCAACAAACTATTCTTCTAAAAGCTTATTTTATTAT
>CM060882.1:3615000-3665000 GCA_030762935.1 Hymenopus coronatus | reverse complement strand
CTAGATACTCTACAAACAAACTTCTTATAAAAGAAAATTCTTCTTCCAAAACCATGCTAATCGAGATAAACATTAGCAGAATTTTTTAACTCTATAAGTAGAATGGAACTAAAGGAATGCACTAGGCTAAAGTGATACTCAAATGTTTTAAAAGCTATCGTTATGCGATTGTCATTGCAAATCGCTTCTTTGCTTAGCCAGGAGTAGAACAAAAGAAAAACGGACACTTTCGTCTCAGAAAGGTATAAGTACTTCACAATTGAAACTAATAACAAGGAATACCTGGAAAACGGTAAGCTCCACGAAAAAATGTATATGACATAACTTGTGTATTTTAATAAGGCCTGTATTTTTTGATAGTAAGTTTTTGTCTATCTCTTACAATTTGCTAGTTATGCCAAATTAACAAAATTCATCCAGAATATGCAGGTCTTTGGAAACTATTGCCAGAAAATTCAAGATATACATTTTATTTAAGATAGAAATGGTTTTAAATTGTGGTAGTTTAATCAAAATCGTTAGAGCCATTTTTATGAAAAACAAAATTTTCGATAATTTTTCCATGTAAAGGGTAGTTAGATGTGGGGGGGGGGGTTGTCGCATCCTTGGAAGATACTAAACTTAAATACCAAGTTTCGTATTTAACCGTCTTTTCGTTTTTGAGCTGTGCTGTTCACAGACACACACAAATACATACACATACGGACCTTTTTCTGACAATGCTTTTTTGGATTAAGGGGCTCCTAAAATATGTATTTCCGGTGAAATCTTGACATCGACATTTTAGATGGAAAACAATACTTCTCTTGCCCCGTAATTTATTTCATCTTTCGTTGTATTTCTTTTAATATCAGAAAATCCTCGTAGAAAACACAGCGAGCATAAAGTTTCTTTTTGATTCTCGTTTCACAATATTCCCGCTCGAATCAAAAACCTTAACTTCACACTCTTACATCATAAATAGCAATTTTCACAGCATTTATTTGTACATAAAGGAGGATTTCTTAACCTGTGTAAGTATTATGTACATAAAGTATAGAGAAGGTATTGTATTCCGCCAAAAAGGTCGATACCGAATTTTTACAGGAAATATATGTTTTAGGGCCACCTGAATCCAACAAAGAAAAATATGTCCGTGTATGTCTGTATGCAGCATTGCTCAAAGGTGAAAAGTCCGTTAAAATCCAAACTTGGTGTTAAGTTGAGTATCTTTCAAGGATGCGATACAAAGATTTTCAAGAATAGCCTCCAATTCCTGGCTACCCTTTACATGGAAAACAATATTGGAAATGTTGATATTCTCGCAAATGCTAATAAAATACCGTAATAAAGGTATTAGCATGGCAAATAAAACGCTTATTTTGAATCTTCTGGGACTCGCTTGTGTAGACGTGAATAACATAACTGGTAAACCGGATAAAAAAACATGTAGCACATAAATTGTGTATTTTAACGAGATCAGGTGCCCTCAAATTATGTATTTCTCTGAAGTCGCGGTTTGTAATTTTAGGATGGAATGCAATAATCCTCTACCTAGAATGTACATGGTATTAAAGGTAACAAGTTTTTGTGCAGAAGATATTTGTCTATGTGCAGGTGTGCGAGTGAAAAGCACAAAACATTTCATTCAGTCTCCGTCACGTGTTTTTGTTTCCGTCGATTACCGCCAGGAGTCAGCCCGAGCGTGTCTTCTCCATTGTTGATTCGCTTGAAAGAAGCGAGCGGGACGAGGAAGGAAGAATATAACTCCTATGTTGGAGAAGTTATCACTTAACAAAATGAGCTAACTTACCTCACTCCCAGTGTTGCCAACTTACTTATAGTTCTGAAAGGATTACATTATTGTGACAAAAGTCTGTGTGTTTGAATAGGCAAACTTCCACTGCTCTTTGCGTAAGTAGAAACTTTTAGAAACTTTATAATTTTAAACAATGTCTTATATTATTGTAAGATTTAGAGAAAATAAATGTGTGACATGCAGTGCTTTATGAACTACATTTTTACTTTCTCAATACGTATTATGTGCATAGTGTATAGAGAAGGTATTTCTTTCAAAACAAAAATTCAATACAGAGATTTCACCGGAAGTACATGTTTTGGATCCCCTGAATCCAAAAAAGGTATTTTCAGAAAAAGATCCGTGTGTCTGCGTGTGTGTGTCTATGGACAGTATAGCTCAAAAACGAACAGACCGTTGAATACAAAATTTGGTATTTAAGTTTGATCTCTTCCAAGGATGCTTCAAGAAAATCCACCCACCCCCAACTACCCATACGTGGAACCTTTTGCGAAATTTTTTATTTCCTAAAAAATAGCTGAAACAATTTCGATTAAAATACCGTATATTAAAATATTTACCTTACAAATAAAATGTATATCTTGAATTTTCTGGGAATAGCCTCTGAAGGCTACTTTATTCTGGTTGAATTTTATGGAATTTTGCATAACTGCTAAACCGTAAGAAATGGACAAAAACTTACAACACAAAAAATGTAGAGTACATTAAAACACCCAATTTATGTAATATACATTTTTGTTTCGTGGAGTTGATGTTTTTTTTTTTTTTTTTGTTTTTTTTTTTAGATATTCCTTGTTTTTGGTTTCAGCTTTGAAATACTTATACTTTTCTCACACAGGAATTTGTCAACTCGTGTCCATACAAACAAAGCAACCTCAGTCACATAGCAACCAGCTTTTGACTATCACTTTAACCTATGGTACTCCCTTATTTCGCTTTTACTTACAAGGAAACAAGTAATAAGACTATTTCTACTAATTTTTGCTTGACAAGCATGAAGTAAATAGAAGCATAAGCTTTTTAAGAATAGTTTGTTACAGAGATGTAGAGAAAGTCATGTGAATGGAACACATCAGCTTTTCTTTCTCTGCTTCGTACATAGGTAAAGAGAATATTGCATTCTACCCCCCAAAGAAAATCTGGTGTGTTCCATTCACATGACTTTCTCTAAACTCTCTGACTTGATTCTGCTATCTACTTCATGCTAATTGAGATAAACATTAGCAAAAAATGCTTTCTTGTAAGTGGAAGGGAATACACTAGGCTAAACCGACAGTCACATGTTTTAAAATGTGATTGAAAGCCGTTTCTTTGCGTGGCCAATCATTTCACAAATTCCTGTATGTGAAAAGTTGAATAATTTTAAAACTGAAACGAATAACAAGGAATATGTCGAAAACGCACGATGATATAAAGTGTGTGTTTTAACGAGATCTATATCTTTGGCAGAGTAATGTAAAACGATTTACGATTTTCATTTATGCAAAATTCAGAACAAGTTATCCAAAATAAAGATGTCTGCAGGGGAAATTCTCAGAAAATTCAAGCTATTCATTTTGTTTTGTGTGTAAATATACTTAATATTTAATCAAAATCATTACACTCATTTTTGAGAAAAGAAACATTTTCGAAAAATGTTTCATGTAAAAGTTACTTGGGGGTGGGGGATTTTTTTGTGTCACATCTTTGGAAGATAGCAAACTTAAACGCCAAGTTTGGTATTAAACGGTCTTTTCGTCTTTTAGTTATGCTGTCCACAGACACAAGGATCTTTTTTAAAAATGTTTTCTTTTATACAGGGGGACCCAAAACATATATTTCCGGTGAAATCTCGGTATGAAATTTTAGGGTGGAATACAATATCTTCCCTATACAGTATGTACGTAGTACGCGTATAGAAAGTACAAACGTCAGCTTGTGTGTCTGTGTATGAACACGATAACCCAAAAAACGAAACTTTACATTTAACTTTCGCATTTTCCATGAATACGACACGAAGGTTTTCAAACTATCTCTTGAATGGAAAGCTTTTCAAAATTCACAATTTTCTCAAAATTGGCCTTAATTATTTTGATTAAAGTGACACATAGTTAAGATATTTACATGGCAAATAAAATGATATTCTAAATTTCTTTAAAATAGTCCGTTAAGTCATTCTGAATAATTATTACATAATTATTAACCGTGAGAAATAAATACAATTTACTACAAATAAATGTAGATCTTGTTAAAAGACACAGTTTGTCATATTTCTTTTTCTTGTAGAGTGGACGGTTTTCGAGATATTCAGTGTTATTGGTTTCAATTTGAAACTAATTTACTTTCTTCTAACGGAACCATGTAAGCGAACTGAACCTCAATTGTTTCGCATACCGACCAGCTTTTAAAAGATTGGAGTATCACTTTAGCCTTGTGTATTCCCAAGGAAGCGAGTAATAAGACAAATGTTTATCGAGACCAGTGTAAGCCAGTGTTAGTGACAACACTTTATATTTGGAAAAACATCTCAATGTCGATTTTATGTATTGGAGATGGCGATTCTTAATTTCCCTAATAAAGAGTCTCACAAGTTATATCTACTTCTCAAAAATAGAGCTGAGCATTTTTCATTTAAAAGTCTAGTTATTGGTTAGGCATGGAATTGTAATACTTTTGTCGCATTGTTGTTATCATTATATAATCATATTATAATTATTATTGTTGTTATTAATGTTGTTATTTATTTATTATTATTCATTTATTATTATTTATTTATTGTTATTTATTTATTATTTATTTATATGCATTAATATTAATTTATTATTGTTATTAATATTAAAAATAATACATAAATAATAATAAATTAATAATAATAATAATATTAAAGATGAAAAGTTTGTGCGCAAGCGCAATTACACGTTGACTCTACAGCGAGCATAGGCTGACAGACAGGTAAACAAATATGGACAGTGCACCCAAAAGATGTGCTCCTGGAAACGCACAAGCTATCAATTTGTGTTAGAGCAGATCGGAACGGATTTGTTGATTTCCCGCGGTTTGTTTACATCGGAACACTCGGGGCACAAAGCTGTATAGCGTCTACGTATACGTAGCCTGATGATTAGGGATAGCATGTTGGGGACCGATAGCGGGAAACATGCGGTCACCAGTAGCATACCTACCGCAAGTAAAAAACAACCTGTACGTGGCTTGACGCAGCAGTATATTACAAGACTGTTTTACAGGCGGTGATAGTTCAATCAAGATTGGGACCGATAGCGGGAAACCTGCGGTCACCAGTAGCATACCTACCGCGTGTAGTAACGCGTTGGGGAACGTGGCTCGACGCAGCAGTATACCATGTTGTATATTACAAGACTGTTTTACAGGCGATGATAGTTCAATCAACATTTTAAAATCTCTTGCTTCAAATGTATTACATGAAGATTTACAATTCGTACAGCAGAACTTTGCAGATATATCCCCGAACAATTACACATATTTGGAAGCATCAAACATTGAAATGCCTCGAGTCCTGAAAGCTGACGATGAACTAATCAGAGATCCGTGACACCTGTTTTACACCGCGAGAAGAAGAAAGTGAAGACAAGTTTGGGAAAAATGTCAGATTTGCAATAAAATATGAAATACGAAATGTGTCTCGAGATGTTGCTGAGGATGGAGTATCTTACCCAAGAGTCAAAGATGTGTCCTGTTTTGTCTTCTGATGTGGAGAGAGAAGTATTTCACAATGTAAAGCCTGTTTACGTGCCAATCAGAGACGATTCACATTTGAGACGCTATGAATGTATGTTGTTGTGTATTTTATGCTATGTTGTATCTTGAGAGAAAATGATGTTGATGACTTGTTCAG
This sequence comes from Hymenopus coronatus, assembly GCA_030762935.1. NCBI lineage: Eukaryota > Metazoa > Arthropoda > Insecta > Mantodea > Hymenopodidae > Hymenopus > Hymenopus coronatus. The sequence goes on along the minus strand of CM060882.1, from coordinate 3,659,349 downwards.
TGTGTGTAAATATTATCTCAATCGTCTTCTACTGCTAGTGAAAACATCAGAGTCTACCACTGCCCTCTATTAGTACACACAACACATCACAACTATTTACCATGCTGCGCTAACTTCCATTTTGTTTTGCAATCGGTGCCCAAGATGCTATCGCTACTGATAACGAATCGCACAAACGTCTCATCTCTAATTGTTATTGTTATTATTATTATTATTATTATTATTATTATTAGCTGTATACATTACATTAACATTTTTATTAAATTGTTTAAGAGAACTTCAATTAATCCTGAAGAAAACAACACACATAACTTATGAGCGAAAAAAAACAGCTTATCCAGAAATTTGTTGTAGCCTTCGAGTCCCATGTAGCACCAAAAAAAAAAAAAAAAAAACAGGCTTAAAAAATTCATGTGTGTGAATATCTAAGTTAAAAAGTCCATTAAATGCCTATCCTGATATTTAATTTCAGTATCTTCCAAAAATGCGACTACAAGATTTTCAAGAATGTCCCACACCTCTAACAATAATAATGATAATAATAACAGTAATAATAATAATAATGGTAATAATAATAATAATAATAATTATAATAATAAATGTTATTTATTTTTTATTTTTCCATCAGGTCAAGTGGAGATGGTGAATTTTGCATGTACACCCATAATGGGTGCTGTATTTAACTAAGAAAATTATTCCTATCAATTTATAATATATATATACAAGTATATGTTTCTATTTGTAATGCGCACTTCAAGTTAAAAACACCGATATTACTACAGAAGTTGAAGTACAACTCTAACAACAGCATGTTATTCACATTTTATATCATTAAACACACGCACATTCACTCTCACAATCATATTTGCAGCCGGGAATCGAACCCGGGAGAAGCTCGCTAGGTGACCATTCCACCTCGGAAGAAGTCATAATAGCTGTAAGAGCGCAAAGTTATAATTTATGATTCGAGCGGGAATATTGTGAAACAAGAGAATCAAAAAGAAACTTTACGCTCGCATAGCATACAATGTTTTTATACGAGAATTCTCTCATATTAAAAGAAAAGCAATGAAACATGAAATAAATTTGAGGTTAACTTTGAGCCATTCACCAAGGATTATATTTGGTTATTTATGTCGCATTGTTGGGCGACGGTACGGTTATAGCAGGCCATGACAAACCAATATTATTGTTGTTCTGTGAGAATTATGATATCCTTAGAGCTGCTGCTGCGAAAGAATATTTGTCACTTATTGAACATAACATTATATCGTGCACCAATTGTTTGTCTGTTGATGTATACACACTAATATCGTAAAGTTGGAACAAAATTACTTTACGCTTGCTGCACTTCTTTGCGCGTGGGTTCCGTAAAAATCAAGTTTGCGATCTGAAATGAACTCGTGAACTACTCAATTACGCTCCGTCGTAGAAAAAGTATATAATGACCGATTTTCTGGGAAATTGATATGTTACTCCTGTTTAGATCATTATATATATTTAAAAATCTTGTCCTTTGTTCAAATGAAACTTTATGTATAAATTACATTTTGTCGAAAAGTATTGTTAGAAAAGCGTACTTTAACAATGGTAGAGACATCTGCTTTAACACAAACTGAAGCATCTGCATATTGTTGTGTACACAACCGCGGGGCTGAACTACAGGGCTGCCAACCCTGCATGTTGACAGAACTGGCCAATTAACGCCCACATGCAAAGGTAGACAATGATTTACAACACTTTTAAAATGTGGGTCACTTCATAGGCATACATAGTAGGCAGAGAAGGTATTGCATTCCATACCGAGATTTCACCGGAAATGCAGTTTTAAGGAACCCATGAATAAACAAAGCATAATTAGCGGCTCAAATTTTGAGATATTTCACTTTCTAAGTTGGAGCTTAAAACTTAACAGAGGATCTTTACTTGCCATTATTTTAATAACTTTTACTACTGAATTAGATTTATATGTATATATATATATATATAATCATTTTAAAACAACATAATTTAAATATCTGCCTAATGTTTTCATAAAAATCTGATGTGTTCCATTCACATGATTTTCTCTAAATCTCTGGCACAAACTTTTCTTAAAAAGCTTATACTACTTTAAAAAATTAGCAGAAATAGTGTTATTACTTCCGTCCGTATAAGCAGAAGGAAAATAAGAGAGTAGCATAGGCCAAAGTTCTGGTTGCTACGTGACTGAAGTTACTCTGTGTGAGAAAAGTACAAATGTTTCATAGCTGAAACAAAAAACAAAACTTCTGTTTTAAAGTGCGCTACTATTGTTGTGTGGTAAGTTTTTGTTTTTTCCTTACGGTTTAGCAGCTACACAAAATTCCAAAGTTGACCCAGAATAAACTAATCTTCAGAAAATTCAAGATATACATTTTATTTGTCAGGTAAATACCTTTAATATACGATATTTTAATAAAAATCGTTACATTTTTTAGAAAATCAAAATTTTCGGAAAAAAATTCCATGTAAAGGTAGTTTGGGGTGGGGGATTTTTCTCAAAATCTTCGTTTTCGTTTTAGAGTTATCGTGTTGACAGACACATGGACACACGGACACACACACACACACACGGACCTCTTTCTGAAATACTTTTTTTTGATACAGGGGACCCTAAAACGTTTTCTTCCGGTGAAATCTCGGTCACGAATTTTTAGTCGAGTGCAATACCTTCTCTATACACTATGTACATCGTACGTATAGAGAAAATAAAAACGATCGACTCTACGAAAAAAAATGTATATAAGATAAATTAAGTGTTTAACAAGCCCTACATTCTTTATAAAGTAATATTTTGTCTACCTCTTACGTTTTAACCGTTGTGCAAAATTCATCCAGATTAAAGACATGCTCAGAGGATATCCCAAAAATTTAAAATGCACAGTTAATTTAATTAAAATGTTTACAGAAAAAAAAAATTACAGAAAAAAATTCTAAAAATGTTCCCACGTAAAGTGTAATTTGGGATGGGGGGATTGTTTTTAAAATTTTCAGTTCGCATCCTTGGAAGATACTGAACTTAAATACCATGTTTGGTTAACCCTTATTTTCCTTTTTGAGTTGCGCTGTCCGTAGACAGACACACAGACACACAGACCTTCCTTTTTGGATTTATGGGTACCTAAAACATATGTCCGGTGAAATATAGTATGGAATGTTTGGATGCAATACTATACCTGCTCAATACACTATGTACCAAGTGCATGTAGAGAAAGTATAAAATAGAAATGTAAATCTCTAATTGCTTTCTCTACACGTACCATGTACCATGTACACCGGAAATGCATGTTTTGGGTCACCGTGAATCCAAAAGAAGCATTTTTGGGAAAAATTCTGTGTGTGTGTGTGTGTGTGTCTGTGGAAAGCATAGCTCAAAAACGAAAAGTCCGTTAAATACCGAACTTGGGATTTAAGTTTGGTATTTTGCAAGGATGCAGCAGGAAGATTTTCAAGAAAATCGCTCCTCTCCCAACTACCATTTACATTGAGCTTTTTTCGAAAATTTAGATTTTCTTAAAAATAGCTCTAACAGTTTTGATGGCCTCTGAAGACTACTTTATTCTAGATCAATTTTACGAAATTTTTGCATAACTGCTAAACCGAAATAGATGAACAAAAACTTTAACAGACAAAAAATGTAGAGCACTTTAAAACACACGATATATGTTACATGCATTTTATTCGTGGAGTTGATCGTTTTTGAGATATTCCTTGTTTTTGGTTTCAGCTTTGAAAAACTTATACTTTTCTCGTACAGGAATTTGTCAGCTACTTCCATACAAACAAAGGAACTTCAGTCACATAGCAACCAGCTTTTGACTATCACTTTAACCTGTAGTACTCTCTTATTTCTCTTCTACTTACAAGGAAGAAGTGATAAGACTATTTCTGCTATTTTTTTTTCTCCATTAGCAAGAAGTAAATAGAACAATACGCTTTTTAACAATAATTTGTTGCAGAGATATAGTGAAAGTCATGTGAATAGAACACATCATATTTTTTTTAATTAAGTAAATGTGGATTAATGTTTTCTTCAGATTTTGTAATCTTCTTTTGCAGATCTGTAGCCCATAGGAAGAACAATGGAACGGTGGTAAGTAGAAACATCTGTGTACCCGATCCCGCTGTAATTTATTTTTACAAATTATTCAAATAAATGTAGTTGTATATGTAGAATGATCTTCCTCGGTCTATAACTGGTGAGAAATTACGTTGCTGACATGTGACTGTCTCGGTACGCCGTTGCCACATTTACTCGCTATCCGTCTGCAGCGCCACAAAGAGACAGCGCAGAGCCGCAGTCATAGCCTCTTCCCAGGCAGCACCTCCGTCACCACCGGTCGGGACAAGGTCCGCTTTGCCGCCGGACGCTAACGCAGACTTGCTGCAGTTGGTGGCACCGCCTCCGCCCAGTACCACACCGCCCCCCCCCCCGGTTCAGTGCCGTGGTACGGGTGGTCCCTGGGGACCTATCCACCAGGCATATGCTCACCGCCGTGCAGTCGCGGTGGCCTTCTTGCTTGAGGGCCACCCGCATATACTGCGACCGGGGAACAACGCTATTGGTTCGACTGTAGCTACAGGACCAGGCTGACTTGGAAGCCGCCTTGGCGTCAAGGTTGCCTTTGTTAGAATGACTCCTGGTCGTCGAGGTAGGCCGAAAAGAACTCCACCGGCCCTGTCGACGCTGTTGTTCCTTCGGGCACACTGCTGACGTGTGCTCCTCGCCGCCGCGGTACCACCACCTCCGAGTGCACTGGATCTGATCTCCGCCGTCGCCGCCAGTTTTGTGCCATGTGTCCTGGCACAGGACATTTCACCGGGCAAGCCCAGTCTCCTCTCTACCCGAGGAGCAGAACTTCATCACCACCTCCAGCCCGAGCAACACCACCGTAGACTCCAATCGTCGAGGCCACACCACCTGACGCAGCGACGCGAGACGCCATTCAGAACCTCCACGCGGAAATCCTAAACGTCGGCGCTCGTCTAGCTGACCTGGAAGAGACGGGCCGCATCCTCACAGAGAAGCTACAGCTTCTGCAAGCTTCAGACACCGCAGCAACTACCAGTCACGAGACCACAGCCGCTGAAGCAGGTCCTCTCTGCTGACCTTCTCGGTCTCGAAGCCAGCCCCTCGTCCTGAGGGACAAGCTCTACCAGCGGATCCTCTGGCGTCCCGGAGATTCGTTGACTACTACTGCAACAGACAGATACAGTAAGTTTTCTACGTTCATATCTCTCCTCAGCTTCCAGCTTATAACTCCTTTCTATAATCCCCTTCATTCTCTGGGCTGCAGTCAGGTTCCATGGCTGCCAGCCTAGAATCAACCTTTACCTCGCTCCCGCAGTATCCTATCTCTCTATTGTTATAACGTGGAGGGTTTTTTTGCTGGGTATGCCGCATGAGGAAGCGGAGAGTCCCACATATCCTCCCAGACATTACACCTCGGCTGGCAGTCGAATGAGTAATGCATTTTTCCCCTCCACGCTAAAAAAAGCGCCATATCTTGCACTGCTTCCTGTTTCCATGCACTTTCTATCACACTTCTCTTATTTTGAACCACTTTTCCCCATTTCTCGTTATTTACCTCATATGTTCCTTTCAGCATTGGACCTTCTAAACCTAGGACTTCATTATTTCAGCTAACTGTAAGCCATTTTCAAATGACAGTGTTACTTGTGATATTTCTAGGAAGAGAACAAGAACAATATCTGTGATATAAAAACGTAGTGACGATTATAAATGTGAATCATTGATATCGTTTTGAATATTCCATCGAAGGTATTCTTAATACTTTGGTATACCGAGCTGCAAATGTTTGGAGATACGTCACTTTGAAAATAGCCCCTTCATATCAGACAGAAGGGGAGGGGGAGGTCAGTAGAGCTTTACTTTGGTACGGATCAACCAATGCATGAATTGCATGCGACGCGCTTTAGTGTTCTATATAACATAGTGTCAAAGCTGAAAACGGAACTCTTTATCAAATGTTACAAAGAGTGACGGGTGTTGAGGTAGAGCACAGACGAAAAACTCAAGTGCCAATTGAAGCCAAGTGTGATTAATTAATAAACTTGAGAGTCAGAAATTAAATGTGCTCTCATCCACAGCTGAGAGCAGAGTGAACAGTGGAAATCACATCTTGGCGCTAGATAAATCTAACCAATAATATTGATTAACAATTTTGGTTACAAATAAATCCTTTAATTCGCTTCTGAACAATTCATTCCACACTTCGACACAAAACAGTTGATGTATTCTCAACACACGGCTGTGACGCCACTGAGCGCTAACACTCCAGTCATCTCACTACACTGGCTTGCAATTCTTCCTTCAAGAACGTTTTGGAACCTTGTGAAAGTCGAGGCTTCTGGTAGATGTGTCGCGTTCTAAAGCTTCTGGTTACCTGCGCGCCGCACTTCCTGTGTCTACTCCGCCGACTAAATACAACAGTTCCTCACATGGGATGCGCTGCTACAAAGTATCATTGTGTATTAGAAAATAAACAAGGATTAATTACATTATATCATTGTATTAGAGTATTGATGTCACTCTTCCTAAGAAACTTCAGAAACAGGTTTTACAGTGTTCCACTGCTTCATCTGATGTCTAAAAGCTGATTCCACGCAATTGACCTTTATTTTTGGAAACAAAAAGAGACCGCAAGATACTAGGTGAGGGCTCATGGTGCCACCCTTTAGGGTATCCAGATATCAAATTGTGAGTTTTACTTGTGCCACAATGTGTTGTCAGGAATTATACAGTAGAGCCCCGGTATTTCGAGGCTCCGTGTACTATGACCAGATGTTAAAAACACAAAGAAGTGAGTTTTTGCGAAAATATACATTTTTTGTTTCCATTCTAAAAAAACTGTGACGTGTTCTATTCACAGACTTTGTCTGTTTTGCTGTAACACATTATTTTTAAAAAGCATGTTCTTCTGTGTGCAAGACATTAACATTATCAGAAAGTGTGTTAATTACTTGCTTGTAAGTAGGAGAAGACACTTGAGTAAGACGATAGTCAAATCTTTTAAAAGCTGGCTGCCTTGAGATTGAAATCCGTTTCTATGCCAGGCCAAGTATTTTAAATCTGAAACAAATTACTGAAATATCTTATAAATGGTAAATTACACGAAAAAAGTTCTATGACATAAATTGTGTGTTTGAATGAGCTCCACATTATTTATGTAGTGAGATTTTGTCTATCTCCTACGGTTTACCAGTTATGCAAAATTCATATATATATTCATCTAGAATAAAGAGGTATTTAGAAGCTAAGACTAGAAAATTCAAGCCATATCTTTTATTTGTCATGTAAATATCTTTAATATAAAGTATTTTAATCTAAATCATTATGTCCATTTTTCAGATAGTAAAAATTTTCGATTTTCTTCTATGTAAAGCTATACGAGGGATGTTCAATAAGCCCCTAGAATCAGATAAGAAAACAAATTATTTCTAGTAGCTTTATTTTTATTTTTCAACATAATCTCCTTTTAGCTCGATACACTTTTCGTCGTGTTTCTCCAACTGTTTTAAACCTTCCAAAAAGTAGGATTTTGGAAGGTCCTCCAAATAGCCATCTGTTTGGGAGATGACCTTATCGTTAGACGTGAATCGTTTTTTGGCGAGTCACCGGAGGCCAAATCTGGTGAATACGGTGGATGTTGTAATTCGAAACTTAACTCTACAATTTTCGCTATCGAACTGCGCAGGTGTGAACACTTAAATTTTCTTGATGGAGGAGACTCCTTTTCTTTGCCAGCTGAGGGCGTTTTTCTCTTCATTTCTTCGTTCAACAGGTGCAATAACGATGGATAATACTCTTCCATTTATCGTTCTTCCTTTCTGAAAATAATTAATGTAGGTGATTTCGCGTGCATTCAAGAAAAAAAAAATCCGAGGTCATCAGCTTGTCTGCAGATTTCACCACCTTTGCCTTCTTTGGAGCCGGTTTGCTCTTAAAATTCCACTGTATTTTTTGCCTCTGGAGTGTAGTAGTGTACCCTTGTTTGATCCATAGTCTTGTATAGACGGAGAAACTTGTCAGGATTGCGACAGAAAAGTACCAAACCATATTCCGAATCAATCTCCGATTGCTTTATTCTCCATTGAAAACATACGCGACACCCATCGTGCTGATACTTCTGCCAGTCCTAATTTTTGGTGCAAAATTGTGATATGCCTATGGCCTCTACTACTCCGCGAAATTTCATTCATCGATCACTGAAAACCATATCCTTTCGGAGAAGTCACTTCTACTGGACCATGTTCATCATTTGTGGATGTACGGGCACGTTTAAATTCATTTATACAATTGTAAATTGTTACAAACGCAGGAGCAGATGTGCCATGAACTTCATGCAATTCGACTTTTATCTCTTTCGGCGTTGTCTTTTAAATAAAAGTGTTTAATCACCGCACAAAACTCGTTTTTTACTTTCTCTATACGTACTATGTACATAGTGTATAGAGAAGGTATTGCACTCCACCCAAAAATTCAATACCAAGATTTCACCGGAAATATATGTTTTAGGGTCCCCTGTATCCAAAAAAAGCATTTTCAGAAAAAGCTCCATGTGTGTGTGTGTGTGTGTGTGTGTGTGTGTGTGTCCGTAAGTCCGTGTGTCGGTGAACGCAATAACTCAGAAACGAAAAGTTGGTAAAATATCAAACTTGATATTTAAGTTCGGTAGCTTCCAGGGATGCGACACGAAGATTTTCAGAAAAATCCCCCACCCTAAACTATCCTTTACATAGAACTTTTTTCGAAATGTTTTATTTTCTCAAAAATGGCTGTAACGATATAGATTAAACTGTTGTATATTAAAGATATTTACCTGAAAAATAAAATGTACATCTTGAATTTCCTGGGAATAGCCTCTGAAAACTACTTTATTCTGGATGAATTTTATGGAATTTTGCATAACTGCTAAACCGTAAGAGATGGACAAAAACTTACCACACAAAAAATGTAGATCACTTTAAAACACACAATTAATGCCGTATATTTTTTTTCGTGGGGTTGATCGTTTTTGATATGTTCCTTGTTTTTGGCTTCAGCTTATAGGATTTTGTCAATATATGCCCATACACACAAAGGAACTTCAGTCACATAGCAACCACCTTTATCTATCACTTTAACCTATGGTACTCCCTTATTTCACTTCTACTTACAAGGAAGCAAGTAATAAGACTATTTCTGCTAATTGTTTCGCGATTAACATGAACAAAACAGAAGCATAACCTTTTTAACAATAATTTGTTGCAGACATGTAGAGAAATTCATGTGAATGGATCACATCAGATTTGTTCCCATTTGTCAAAGAAGCACGTGACTGATATAGCTAACTGCCATCCAGAAGAGAATGTAAAAATGCCGGCAGACTTCAGGTAGTACAATTCCTTTGTTTTGCTTGCCTTTTCAGACATTCGCCGACAGCTTTGCTAATTGTGAGCGCCATATTTGCTAAGGTGATTTCCCACGAGGGGCGTTTCACAGCTCCGGGCCTATGCCCAAATTTGTTACAGTACAAACTTTATTTCGCGTCAAGTGTCTGGGGTAGTCCGTCAGTTTACTCTGCTCCAGCTTCAACTGCTTACTCCCACCCAAAAAATCGATGTCGATCATTCACCGGGGTCCCCTGATTCCGAAAAATGTCCGTGTGTGTGAGAGGCTATTCCCAGAAAGTTCAAAATACATAATTTATATTTCCTATAAATATATTTAATGTACCGGATTTTAACATATATATTTAGAGCCACTTTAGAAAAAATCTGATATGATCCATTCACTTGGCTTTCTCTACATCTGGGCAACAAAGTATTGTTAAAAAGCTTATGCTTGTTTTTACTTCACGCTAATCGAGAAAAATTAGCATAAATAGTTTTATTACTTGCTTCCTTGTAAGTAGAAGCGAAATAAGGGAGTACCATAGGTTAAAGTGATAGACAAAAGTTGGTAACTATGTGACAAAGCTCCTTTGTTTGTATGGTCAGACGTTGACAAATTTCTATATGATACAAGTATATTTTTTAAAGCTGAAACCAACAACAAGGAACATCTAAAAAACCATCAACCCCACGAAAAAGATGTGCATGACATAAATTGTGTGTTTTAACGTGATCTACATTTTTTGTGTGGTAAGTTCTTGTCCATCTCTTACGGTTTAGTAGTTAATACAAAATTGCGTAAAATTGATGCAGAATAAAGTAGTTTTCAGAGGCTATTCCCAGAAAATTCAAGATATACATTTTATTTGTCGGGTGAATATCTGTAGTATACGACAGTTTAATCAAAAGCAACAATTTCGAAAATAGTTCCATGTAAAGCGTAGTTGGGTGTGGCGAGATTTTTCTCAAAATCTTGGTGAGGCATCTCTGGAAGTTACTGAACTTAAATATCCACTTTTTGTTTTCGTATTTGAGGTATCGTGTTCACACACACACCGATCTTTTTCTGAAAATACCTTTTTTTATACAGGGGACCCTAAAACATATATTTAAGGTGATACCTTGGTATCGAATTTTTGGGTGGAGTACAATACGTACTCTATACACAATGTACATAGTACGTGTAGAGAAAGTAAAAATCAAAATTTTCTATAATTTTTCCATGAAATAGATAGTTGGGGTGGGGGATTTTTTTTTAATCTTCGTATCGTATCGTTGCGGATACTAAACCTTAATACGAAATTGGTTTTTACCTGTCTTTACGTTTTTGAGCTATGCTGTCCATAGACACACATAATGGCTCATTTTGGATTCAGAATTCTCAAAACATGCATTTCCGGTGAAATATTTGTATCAAATTTTTGGTTGGAGTGCACTACCCTCTCTATGCACATTCTAGATATGCGCTAGAAAAAGAAAAATTGGGCTACAGCATTCAGTTAATATTTATTTATAACCCAAATGGTATTGTGAGTAGGAAGCTACCAACAATATAAAACAACTTTAACTTGTGTGTCATACACTATTATCAATATTATAATTATAAATAGATTGTTTTACCTTTTTCATGGAGTTAGTTCTTAACAGTCTGCGATATTCAGTTGTTGCCTTGCTTAGCATCAGTGCTGACAACATGATGACCTACTCGTACTGAACGAAAACATTCTACACCCCGGATAGAGTGTAGCAGTTGTAATTTTGCTCTCTCCGCTGCTTTCTTAATTTGGTCTGGTTCAGCAGATTACATATTCATGACATAAGCATAATATCCTTTTTTTGCGTTTGCGCTAAATTTGAAGTGGCATTCGGCAGTTATGTCAGGGCGTTTCAATGGGCTTGCTACAGATCCAGACTTCTTGGCGATCCGTCACTACGATTCTTTTCTGGAGTTGCAGTTTATTCTTACACGTAGCTGCAGTCGATCGCTACTAGTTTGTGCTTTATTCAAGCGCGAATATTCTTTCTCTAGCGAATCTAACTTCTTTTACGAGTTCCGACAGGAATATGTAACTGATTGCTCGGAATAATTTGCTTTCACTTTTTAATACAAATTAGCTGAAATTACTCAATGATCCCGCTGCAAATATTAGTACGTATAAGATTCTGCGCGAACTTTTTAAATGCACAGGTAATATTAGATTCGCCGTCGATTTCAGGTGGCCTTTTCACCCTCACTCGATGGATACTGATCTCCGAGTGTCCTGCTACATTCCTGTGAAAAGCCTTTTTTATAATAATTAGCTTCACAGCCAAGAAAAGCAACACATAACTATGACACTTGTTTATAAATAAAATCGCATAGGGAAAATGAGAACACTTATACGCGACGAAAATATAAGCAATAATAAACATTGCATCCACTGATTTCAACTTCGGAATGCAACAGAACAAAACATTTGAGCATCGAATATTACAAAATCACATGGCATTCACTAGATGTCGGCAGATTTTGAGGTAAGGATATAAATATTGCCTCAGAATTGAAATCATCCGCCATTTTATGGATCGATAAGAGCTTTCAGAGTCATAGCCTACTTGAATGAGACCATGGAGGCATAAACCAAGGTTGTTATAATTTTATAACACTAACTGACAGAATTTTCTATTTTGAACACTAGTGACATCTGGTAATAGACCTACTTTTAACATCAATTGTCTTAAAAATACATTTATACTAAAGAAGAGCTTTCTTATAATAGTTGTATTGGCTATTATCCTGTTTCTGGTGATATCTTAGAAAGAGTATGGAATTTTAAAACGAATATACAGTGAGCCATTTTAAAAATCTTGCTGTATTTCTATTGAAGTTTCGATAACTTTTTTGGGTGAAATACACCACTTTTATACATAGAAGAGGAAGTTATAAGGTTGCATAAGAATAGTTGTCAGATGCTACACAAACGCAAAGGAGGATTCTGTTGAGAGACATCAAGTATTGTAGAGTCTGTCGCTACGCACACGCGCCAGATATCAATCTAAACCTTAGGTGACGTGGAGCCTGGCTACATATTCAATTTACTGGGTTATCAGTGCCGTTATACACATCAAGATACTCTATAAGCAATTTCACTAATGGATGACCAAACCTATTTGGGGGATACAGCGTTAAACGCCAGGCTAATATCATCATTAAGGCGGGTTTGTCGCCGCAGATCGTGTTATTTGCTGCGTAATTGAAAGACACTTCACGCCACTGCACACCAGCTTTAGAGTACAGCCAATCTAAATACTCCTTTGTCTCCAGTCTCTTCCACAAATCACCACTTTAACTTTCTCACTTTTCTATTTTCCCCTTCTTATTCATGCCCCACGTTGGGCGCCATCTTGAGGCAGTATATATAATTTCATTACTTTCTCTAGCACGCATGTACAACTAAATAAACAAATAAATAAGTAAATATCTGAAAATACTCCATCCCGGTGCCTAATTTCTTGAACCTAGACGTGACTTTCAAATTCTTATGTTTACTATGCAAAATATTGCATTCCAAGTTTGTTTACATTTTCAGATAAATTAACTTATATAAAACAATTTCAAACAAAACATACTAAATCTACTAACTACAATTGAAGGTAACTAAATTACTGCTCTAATACTGAATGTCACATATCATCTAGCCCACAAACATTTAATTAAAATAAACCTATAGCTAACCGTAACCGGTATTATAGAATACTGGTATCCAGTACCTTTAGGTTTTTAATTCCTCATTTACCTTTATTTTTAATTTTAGTCTAAATATTTATATTTATAACCTAGTACGTATGTGAAATCTACTTAATACATAGAGAATATGTTGTATTGAACCCAGAATTTCAGAATTGAGATTTTCCTGGAAATACGTGTTAAATTTTTTTTTTTTAGAAAAGGTCCGTGTGTGTATGCCCGTGTACAGCATTTCTCGAAAACGCAAAGTCTTTAAAAATAGCTTGGTATATAAGTTAATTATCTTCAAAGGATGGGAAACGAAGAATTCCAAGAAAATTCCCTAATCCATAGTACGCTTTGTATGCAATATTGCTTGAAATATTTGTTTTTCTCAAAAATGGCTCTAAAGATTTTAATTAAAATACCGTACATTAAAAATATTTACTTCCTATTATAAAATGTATATCTTAAATTTCTGGGAATTTCCTCTAAAGACCTCTTTGTTCTTGATTTGTATAAATAAGTCACAAACAAATCTTACTACACGAAAAGTGTATAAAAACACACAACTTATGTCTTATATATATATTTGGTTCAGATGACCATTTCCAGAAATATAATTGTGATGTAGGTATCTGTTCTGAAACCTTTCGTTTTATCTCTCTTTTGTTTTACTGCAATTGTTCTGAAACCTTTCGTTTTATCTCTCTTTTGTTTTACTGCAATTGTTCACATAATGACCAGCTTTTAAAATATTTGACTATCACTTTAGCCTAGTTTATTCCCCTTTTATTTATAAGAAAGCAAGTAACAACACAATGTATGCTAATGTTTATCTCGATTACCTTGAAGTACAAAAAAAGAAAAATCTTTTGTAAGAATAGTTTGTATTTGTAAGTAGGAGGAATTTAAGGGAATTCACTAGGCTAAAGCGCTATTCAAATATTTGAAACAATTGAGGTTCAGTTCGTATTGCATAATCCCGTTTGAGAAAATTTGGATGGTTTAAAATTGAAACCACAAACTGGAAATATTTCGAAAACGGTGAACCCTACAAGAAAGATGTGTCTTTTAAGAAGATCTCCATGTCCTGTATGGTGAGTTTTGTCTGTCTTCTATACTATACTAGCAATGCAAAGTTCCGCAACATTTATCAAGGCTAAAGTAGTCATCAGAGGTTATTCCCAGAAAACTCAACATATACATTTGATCTGTCATGTAAAAATCGTTAGAAAATGCTTCCCTATATACGGCAGTTTTAGATTCATCTCAAAATCGTTAGAAAATGCTTCCATATAAACGGCAGTTTTGGATTCATCTCAAAATGTTTGTATTACATCCTTGAAATACAGTAAGCTTAAATATCAAGTTTGGTATTTAACGGCCTTTCGTGTTTAAGCTATACTGTCCACAATCACACGCGCGGACCGTTTTCTAAAAATGTTACGTGTTCCCTCCACATGGCTTTCTCTACATATCTACAATAAATTCTTAAAAAGCTTATTCTTCTATTTAGTTCATGCTAATTAGCAGAAATAGTGTTATTACTTGCTTCCTTGTAAGTAGAAGGGAAATAAGGGAGTGCCATAGGTTATAGTGATAGATAAATGTTTTAAAAACTGGTTGCTATGCGACTGAAGCACGTTTGCTTCTATGGACAAGAGTTGACAAATTCTCGCATGATAAAAGTATAAGTATTTTAAAGCTGATACTAATAACAAGGAATATTTGAAAAACGGTCAACCTGAACGAAAAACTTATTTTATACTTATTGTGTACTTTAACGAGCTCTACACTTTTACTTTCTCTACACGTACTATGTACATGGTGTATAGAAAAAATATTGTAATGCATCCACAAATTCGATACCGAGATTTCACGGAAATACATGTTTTGTGTCACCCTAAATCAAAAAAAGACATATTTAGAAAAATGTCCGTGTGTGTGTCTGTGGGCAGCATAGCTCAAAAACGAACATACTATTAAATACCAAACTTGACAGTTAAGTTTGGTATCTGCCAAGGGTGCGACACGAAGGTTTTCAAGAAAATCCACCCACCCAAACTACCCTTTACGTGGATTTTTTTTTGAAAATTTTGGTTTTTTGAAAAATGGCTCTAGCAATTTTGATTAAAATATCGTATATTACAATATTTACCTGACAGGGAAAATACATATCTTGAACTTTCTAGGAATAGCCTCTGAACACTACTTTATTCTGGATAAATTTTAAGGAATTTTTCATAACTGCTAAACCATAAGAGATAAACAAAAACTTACCAGACAAAAAATGTAGGGCACGTTAAAGCACACCGTTTATGTTATATACAGTTTTTTCGTGAAGTTGATCGTTTTTGAGATATTCCTCGTTTCTGGATTAAGTTTTATATACTTATACTTTTCTCATACAGAAATTTGTCAACTCCTGTCTATACAAGCAAAGAAACTTCAGTCACATAGCAACCAGCTTTGGTTTTCACTTTAACCTATGATACTCCCTTAATTCGCTTCTACTTACAAGAAAGCAAGTAATAAGACTATTTGTTCTGTTTTTGTCTCGATTAGCATGAAGTAAATAGAAGCATAAGCTTTTTAACAATAATTTGTTGTAGAGGTGTAGAGAAAGTCATGTAAATGGAACACATCAGTTTTTCAGTTATGTAAACTTCCACAAAAGTCATCCAGATTAAAGATGTCTTCAGAGGAAATTCTCAGGAAATTTAAAATATTCTTATCGTTTGTCATGTAAATATCTTTAATATACGATATTTTAATCAAAATCGTTACAGGCGGTTTTAAGAAAATCAAAATTTTCAGAAAATTTTCCAGCTAAGGGGTAGTTTGTTTAGTATTATGTTTGAAAGCGTTGTGTGTGAAATGTTATATAGTTTGGATCTGGTGTAGTTGGGAATTTTTCGAAACAGTTATTGCCATTTGCTGTCGCACGATAGAAACCTCAAAATGGCTGTTGTGCACATTCCTGAGTATGGAATCTACTCTATATTTAGTGTCGACACCACTGTGTGTGCTGCTATATCGAATTTTGCCTCGGGCGACGTACAACTGCATTTGGAATACATGGACCCGTCACCAGAGGGACATACTGTCAATATAACCACGTCAGCAAATATTCAATGTGTGCATTCTTTCCCATGGCGACCTGCTAAATGAATCTCACATTCTATACATTTCTTAATATTAGAGCAAACAGTATGATGTGTTCCATTCGCATAACTTCTTCTGTAATTATTGTTACTAGGGTCGGCTGATAAGTCCCGGGCGAAAACAGCATTTAATTTTTTTGTCTTTATTTACCAATATAATCTCCAGAAAGGCTAATACATTTGTCATATCGGTGTTCTAATTTAATTAAACCATCTCTGTAGTGCGATTTATCAACGTCTCAATGACCTCGTCGTTGCTAAGAAATCTTCGTCCTCCAAGAATTTTTTTGAGGTTTGGGAACAGGTGGTAGTCACTGAGTGCTAGATCTGGTGAATAGGGTGGATGTTCAAGCAATTCCAGCTTTAATTCGCACATTTTTCCCATTGCAATGACTGAATGATGGGCCGGAGCATTGTCATGATGAAACAAGATTCTTTTTTTTTTTTTTTTTTTGCCCAAATGGGGTATTTTTCTTTTCAATTCATCACGCAAACGTTGCAGTAAACTTGCGTAGCAGTCACCAGTGATTCTTTTATCATGTTCTAAGTAATCAATAAAAATAATTCCCTGTGCATCCCAGAAAACACTCGCCATAATCTTGTTAGCTGACAAAATTGATTTTACATTTCTTTGGAGTTGGTTCACCTGGCGCAATCCACTGTTTTGACTTTAATTTACTTTTTGGAATGTAGTGATGTATCCAAGTTTCATCCATGGTAATAAGCCGTCTCAAAATTCACTTGGATCTTACGGTAGAGCTCCACATTCTTAACGGAAACAGTTTTTCTTTGCAAATTTTGATCAGGTGTCTACAAACGCGGCACCCATCTTGCACAGACCTTGTGAAAATCCAAAACATTACTTAAAATATTACCTGCACGTTTTTTTGATTTGTTTACAGCCTCTGCTATCTCAAACAACTTTAATCTGTGGTCTTCCAGTACTAAACGCTGAATTTTTTCAATGATCTCTGGAGTTGTCACTTCTACAGGGCGTCCAGAGCGAGGCTCATCACTAGTGCTCGTACATCCCATTTTAAACTGTGCAGCCCACCTTTTAATCATTGAATATGAAGGGGCAGAGTCTTTCAATGTACTGTCCATTTCCTCCTTGATTTCTTTAGGCGTTAAGCCTTTCAAATGGAAGTATTCAATCACTGCTCGTTTTTCCAAATCCTCCATTTTCGTGAAAACTGTAAAGTTGTCTTGTTTAAAATGCTGTCATTGGAAAACTAAACGAGCTATTGACCTGTAACTATGGATACGAGCTAGTCTAGAGTTAAACTATACGATGCTGCCGTCTAATTGGCCTAGTGGTGCCATATCTGTGTGAGGCCCGGGACACATCAACCGACCCTCGTATAAAATTTATTATTTTTTCTACACGTACTATATACACAGTGTATAGAGAAGGTATTGTATTACACCGAAATACATGTTTTGTCACCCCCTGAATCCAAAATATAATTTTTAGAAAAATGTCCGTGCGTTCTCTGTCAGTCTGTGTGTGTATGTGTGGTGTCTGTGGGTAGCATAGCTAAGAAACGAAGAGACTGTTAAATACCAAACTTGGTATCTTCCAGGATGCGACACGAAGATTTTCAAGAAAATCCCCCCACTCCTAACTAACCTTTATATGGAACATCTTTGAAATGTTTGATTAAAACCTCTTACATTTAAGATATATGTCTGACAAATAAAATGTATATCTTCAATTTTCTGGGGATGGCCTTTCAAGACATGTTTATTCTGGATGAATTTTTCGGAATTTTGAATAACTGGTAGGCCGTAAGAAACAGACAAAAATGTAGAGCTCATTAAAACACACAATTTATGTTATATACATTTTTTTCGTCGAGTTAACCAATTTTTAGATATGGGAATTTATTAACTCCTGTCCCTACAAACGAATGAATTGTCATCACATAGTAACCAGCTATAGATTCCCTTCTACTTATAGGGAAGCACGTAATAAGACTATTTCTGTAAATTTTTTCTCAATTAGCATTAAATAAGTAGAAGAATAACCTTTTGAACAATAATTGATTGCTGAGCTGTATAAAAAGTCATGTGAGTGGATAATCGAGATAAACATTAACACAAATAGTCATTTTACTTGCATTCTGGTGGATAGAAGGGAAATGTAATAGGCTAAAGTGATAGTCAAATCTTTCAAAAGATCGTGGTTGAAATCCATTCCTTTGCATGACTAGCAATTAGCAAATTACCGTGTGAAACAAAAACTAGGAATGGAAATAGCCCATTCTACTAAAAAAGCTGAACGATGTAAAATGTTGGCTTTAACTAGATCTGCAGTAAGCTTTTGTGTAGCTCTTACAGTTTACTAGTTATGCAAAATTCATCCGCAATAAAGATATCTTCAGAGGCCACATTTTCTTCCCAGAACGTTTAAGATAAAAATTTTATTTGCCGCGTAAATATCTTAAATATACGGTATTTTAATCAAAATCATTCGAGCTATCTTTGAGAAAATCAAAATTTTTGAAATTTTTTCAATGTAAAAAGCAGTTTGGAGTGGGGGGGATATTTTGGAAATTTATCGTGTCGCATCCTTGGAAATTCAGAACTTATATATGAAGTTTGGTAGTTTATTAACTTTTTGTTTTTGAGTTATAGTGTTTACGGACACACGGACATACGGATACGCTGACAATGGGCACACACATACGGGCCTTTTTCTAAAAATGATTTTTCTGGAAATAGGGAGTCCTAAATTGTCTATTTCCGCTGAAATCTCGGTATTGAATTTTTCGGGACAGTACAATACCTTCTCTATACACTACGTACATAGTAGGTCGAGGTGCGTGGTGTAATGGTTACCATGCTAACTTCATGGACCCAAGGTTGCGGGTTCAAACCCGGCGGAGGATGATAGATATTTTTTCGGGCGTGAAAATCCTAAGCATGGCTTCCTTCGGAAGGGGAGTAAAGCCGTTGGTCCCGTGTCGAAGATTTACCTCAACCTTGATAAAAGAGGTCTCTGAACAAAATTAAGCGGTCTTTCACGCTCAGTATAGAATGGGACGCTGAGAACCTCAGTAGTTAAAGAGCGTCCATAAACAAAACTACATTTCCATTTTACATAGCACGTTTAGAGAAGGTAAAAAGCTGGATGAGAAACACGAGCACTTTTTGTTACATACAGACTGATATATGCTTACAGTCGAAGCGAGTGATTTTGAAACGAGGCAGTGTCATACTGAAAGATTGGAGCTTTGCCGTTTCACAAAGGAAAGTTGGCAGGCTTGTGGTTTCCGACCTGACTCATTAAATAAGTCATCATACTGGTCTCCGGCTCGCTCGAACCAAAACCGAGTCCCAATTACCGCCGAGCTTGTCTTTAATTAGCTCCTATCAGCAACACCAAAACATTCCATACGTCATAGCCGAGATCCCAGACGATTTGCCATAACAAAACTTTATTGTCACGTGGTACAGGTTTGTCAATGCAGGAGCTTTATTCTCCCACCACTAAACATCTGAGCCAAGATTTGTGCTTTTCACCGTTTACGAAACTGTTTCCACCCCGGTTTTTCTTTTACCAACATTTGCTTTCAACTGCTCCATAACGATTGTTGAACTTCCACTCCGGTCTTTATCGTACACACTCTTATGTTCTTCCTTGATTACGCGTAAATTATGTATCATTTCCTCACTGAAGACTTGTTCATTGTAATATTACCCTACGCTTGCGTTATTTGCCTATAAAATTCGACTGACCGAACATTTTGTGCACAAAAAGTTCTATGGCGGTAAAAAATGTAACGTCGCTATTGAAAAACAGGCTCCATGTGACAATACATATCTTGATAGCAATGATAATTACGTTGAGTAAGGTAGTGTAACTTTGCAAATAAAGTTTAGTGTTGACAACTTTCGTTATTTCTAGTTATGCCAACTTGTTCCTTACTTTCTGGATCGCAATCGATATGTTAACAATCATAAGCAGCAAACATATTATGTTCTTGAATCTCGTACTTTATGGAAATAACACACAACAAGAGAAACAAACAAACATCTGCAACAACTATTTTCTTATAAAACGCTTTAACAGCTGGTCGCTATGTAAATCATTTGAAATTACGGTGTTTTTATATGACTAGTGTCAGGAAAACTAATAAACTTCCTTTTGAGGTAAGTATAATAATTTTAAAATAGACAATAATAATAGGAATATCTCGCAAATGGTCAACACTACAAAAAGGTATACGATATAAATTGTGTGTTTTAACAAGATCTACACTTTTTGTGCAGTAAGCTTTTGTCTGCCTCTTTCGGTTTACCCATTCAAGAGTCCAAAGTTTGAATCCCGGTTAGAATGAGTCAAATGGAGGTTTTCCACTCAGTGTTGTCTCATTCTGAGAATATGAATTTGGAGTAATTTTAAGCTCCTTGGATGTCTAGCTCCCATTGTGATTTCTCTGGTTTCCAAAACTTAAAGATAGAATATCAAGCTTCACTTGCTCGTCACCAGATGAAGCAGTGGCACATTATAAAAACCCAGTTTTTGAAGTGCTTTGCGAAGAGTGAAATCATTTCTCTGGTTTCCAAAAATTAAAGATAGAATATCAAGCTTCACTTGCTCGTCATCAGATGAAGCAGTGGCACATTATAAAAATTAAAGATAGAATATCAAGCTTCACTTGCTCGTCACCAGATGAAGCAGTGGCACATTATAAAAATTAAAGATAGAATATCAAGCTTCACTTGCTCGTCACCAGATGAAGCAGTGGCACATTATAAAAATTAAAGATAGAATATCAAGCTTCACTTGCTCGTCAACAGATGAAGCAGTGGCACATTATAAAAACCCAGTTTTTGAAGTGCTTTGCGAAGAGTGAAATCATTTCTCTGGTTTCCAAAAATTAAAGATAGAATATCAAGCTTCACTTGCTCGTCACCAGATGAAGCAGTGGCACATTATAAAAATTAAAGATAGAATATCAAGCTTCACTTGCTCGTCACCAGATGAAGCAGTGGCACATTATAAAAATTAAAGATAGAATATCAAGCTTCACTTGCTCGTCACCAGATGAAGCAGTGGCACATTATAAAAATTAAAGATAGAATATCAAGCTTCACTTGCTCGTCACCAGATGAAGCAGTGGCACATTATAAAACTTAAAGATAGAATATCAAGCTTCACTTGCTCGTCATCAGATGAAGCAGTGGCACATTATAAAAATTAAAGATAGAATATCAAGCTTCACTTGCTCGTCACCAGATGAAGCAGTGGCACATTATAAAACTTAAAGATAGAATATCAAGCTTCACTTCCTCGTCAGATGAAGCAGTGGCACATTATAAAAATTAAAGATAGAATATCAAGCTTCACTTGCTCGTCACCAGATGAAGCAGTGGCACATTATAAAACTTAAAGATAGAATATCAAGCTTCACTTGCTCGTCATCAGATGAAGCAGTGGCACATTATAAAAATTAAAGATAGAATATCAAGCTTCACTTGCTCGTCACCAGATGAAGCAGTGGCACATTATAAAAATTAAAGATAGAATATCAAGCTTCACTTGCTCGTCACCAGATGAAGCAGTGGCACATTATAAAACTTAAAGATAGAATATCAAGCTTCACTTGCTCGTCATCAGATGAAGCAGTGGCACATTATAAAAATTAAAGATAGAATATCAAGCTTCACTTGCTCGTCACCAGATGAAGCAGTGGCACATTATAAAAATTAAAGATAGAATATCAAGCTTCACTTGCTCGTCACCAGATGAAGCAGTGGCACATTATAAAAATTAAAGATAGAATATCAAGCTTCACTTGCTCGTCACCAGATGAAGCAGTGGCACATTATAAAAATTAAAGATAGAATATCAAGCTTCACTTGCTCGTCACCAGATGAAGCAGTGGCACATTATAAACCTAGTTTTTGAAGAGTGAAATCATTGCTTTAAGGACTGTATTCAAGTTAAACACGGATATTTTGAAAATAGTCATTCCAAAGTTTACTCTCTCTACACGTACTATGTACATAGTGTATAAAGAAGGTATTCTATTGCACCCAAAAATTCAATACCGAGATTTCTCCGGAAATATACGTTTTAGGCTCCTCTGTATAAAAAAAAAAAGCATTTTCAGAAAAAGGTCCGTATGTATATGTGTGTCCGTGAACACGATAACTCAAAAACGAAAATACCAAACTTGGTATCTTCCAGGGATGCGACACGAATGTTTTGAGAAAAATCCCCCCAGCCACAACTAACCTTTACATGCAACTTTTTCCGAAAATTTTTATTTTCTCAAAAATGGCTCTAACGCTTTTGATTAAAATGTCGTATATTAAAGACATCTACCTGACAATAAAATGTATATCTTGAATTTTCTGGGAATAGCCTCTGAAGACTTCTTTATTCTGGATGAATTTTACGGAATTTTGCATAACTGCTAAACCATAAGAGATGGAAAAAATGTAGAGCATATTAAAACACACAATTTATGTTATATACATTTTTTCAAGGAGTTCATCGTTTTTTAGAGATTTCTTGTTTTTGTTTTCTGCTGTGAAAAACTATAATTTTCTCATACAGGAATTTGTCAATTCCTGTCCATACAAACAAAGGAACTTCAGTCACAAGGCAACCAGCTTTTGACTATCATTTTAACCTATAGTACTGTCTTATTTCGCTTCTACTTTTAAGGAAGCAAGTAATATAATTATTTCTGCTATTCTTTTCTCAATTATCATGAAGTAAATAGAAGCATAAACTTTTTAACAATAATTTGTTGCACAGATGTAGAGAAAGTCATGTGAATGGACCACATCAGATTTTTATTTTTTGCTTCGTTCATAGGTATAAAATCATTACCAAAATGCCATTGAATATAAAATGGTGTGTGTTTGAACAGTATAACTCAAGAACAAATATTTGGTTAAATACCAAACACATATTAAACGTCATTACCTCGCAGCGGTCGCCCTCCGTGGTGTAGTGGTTGGCATGCTATCCTCTAAAACCCAAAATTGCAAGTTCAAACCTGGCAGAGGATGATGGATCTTGTCGAATGCAAACTCCTTAGCATGGCTACCTTCGGAATCGAAGTAAAGCCGGTAGTGGCGTGAAATGTTTATTTGCACGTAAAATAACCCCATACCTTGAAAGAAGACGGTTCTTGGGCAAAATTCCGCCATTTCGCTCCGCAAGTCGTGACTTCGTCTTACAGTGCCATCTGTGGGCGAAATGCTGATTGATATCTGAACAGCATGGCGCATAGCGGCGAACTCTGAACAAGAAATTCAAATCCGATCAAGGAAATATCTTAGCGATGCCCTTTCCTTAACTTGGCAGATACAAGAAACAGCTAGGGATGTGGTACGAAGAATTTCAAGAACATCTCCCACCAAAAAGTAACCCCTTAAACGAAATTATTATCTCAAAGACGGTTCCAACAATTTTGATAAAAATACGGTATATTAAACATATTTACATGACAAATGAAATTTAAATTCTAAATTTACTAGGAATAGCCTCTGAAGACATGTGCATTGTGGATGATTTTTGTAAACTGTAGAATTTGCTGCGAAAAAATGAAGATTTTATTAAAACACAAAATTTTTGTCAAATACATTGTCTGTAAACCCAGCCGTTTTCTAAATATTCCTTGTTATTTGTTTCAACGTTAATACCCATAAACTTTATTCAAACGGTAAATGCGCATTCGGTTTTCCTTTGTTACTCCTGCCATGCAAGGAGAACCAAATTTCAATGATATAAACGTTAATTTTAAAACATTTGACTATCACTTATCCTAGTGGATTCCCTTCTACTTACAAGAAAGCACTAATTCTGTTAATGTTTATCTCAAATAGTGTGTAGTAGAGAGGAGAATAAGCTTTTTAACAGTAATTTCAATCCGGTCATAATATAAATTGAAACACCATATTGATTATATCTTACCCAATCTGGTTATCAACACAAAACTTTATTTTAAAGTTACAGTACCTTACTCTATTTCTCAAAGTAATTTCCATTCTATCAAAATATTTATTGTTACATGGTACCAGTTTTTCACTGTCAATCTTATACTTTTCTACCGCCAAAGAAGTTATTCGTTTTTTTAATGCACAAAATGTTGGGTCAATCGAATGTTATAGGAAAATAACGCAAGTCTATGTTGATAATACAATGAACGAGTCTTCAGTGAGGAAATGACACATAATTTACGAGTAATCAAGGAAGAACATAACAGTGTGTACGATAAAGACCGGAGTGGAAGTCCATCAATCGTTATGGAACAGTTGAAAGCAAATGTTGATGGAAGAATTCAGAAAAATCGGAGTTTCACTTTGGACACCGTATATGACTTTTTGTGATGGCAAAGATTTTCCAACACATGAAGACCTCAAAGTGACAGTGACATCTTGGCTGAGATGTTTAGCGGTGGAAGAGTATAACATCTGTACCACGTGACAATAAACACCTTGATAACAATGACGATTACGTTGAGAAATAGAGTAAGGTAGTGTAACTTTGTAAATAAAGTTTTGTGTTGATAACTTCGCTATCATTTAGTTATACCAAATCGTCTGTCACTTTGTGGATGGCTCTCGTATTTGGTTTCGCTATGTTTTTGTAACGCAGATACAAAGATATGTGAATGTTATACTTGAGCTATTTTACATTGAATTTCCTCCCACGATCATTGGTAACTTTAGTTAAGTATTTTTAGTAAGTATATGTGCAGCAGAAGCTCTCTGCAGACGATAAAACAGCTCGAGGCGCGTCTTGAAGCTATCAACATAAGATATTTATTTTGGTTCAAAGATTGTAAGTCTAAGTTGCACGTTTTAAACTCGTTCTGCAGCAGCTTGGAATAGAATTTCATGCGCTGCTTTCTGCTTGCCTTCAAGCTATTAATTTAAAATCTACATCAGATTCGTGAAACACAATCTTTTGTAGTCATGCTTTCTCATCATCCACTTGCTTTTCGTTTAACATTCCACTTTCAAAATGTTCCTTACCTTTTATTTTGTCACATCTGTTACTTCCACCTGTCGCTTCTGACAAGAATATTTCATGCCCGTGTGTAATTATATTCTGCATTACTTCACAAGGGATGTTCAACAGCTATTTTAATATCCTGTGTTAGAAATAAGAAAAAAAAAAAAAAAACTAAAATGTAGTTATACTTGACACACTAAGACTAAAAAAAACACTTCAGACGTTACATTTACATTACTTTCTCTACCTGATCTGCTATAGACGATACTTACACAAGCCTATTCCTCTAGCTATTTCACGGAAAACATAAACAAAAATTTTTTTTCTACGACCGAGTACATATTATTGAGTAGTTTACGAGCTCATTTCAGATCGCAAACTTGATTTTTACGGAATCCACGCGCAAAGAAATGCAGCAAGCGTAAAGTAATTTTGTTCCAACTTTACGATATTAGTGTGTACACATCAACAGGCAAACAATTGGTGCACGATATAATGTTATGTTCAATAAGTGACAAATATTCTTTCGCAGCAGCAGCTCTAAGGATATCATAATTCTCACAGAACAACAATAATATTGGTTTGTCCGTACCGTCTCGCGCCCAGCAATGAGAAATAAATAACCAACCTTTGGTGAATAGCTCAAACTTAACCTCAAATTTATTTCATCTTTCGTTGCTTTTCTTTAATATCGCAAAATTCTCGTAGAAATAAGATTGTATGATACGGGAGCGTAAAGTTTCTTTTTGATTCTGGACTGTGTCTCTTTCATAATATTGCGCTCTTACATCTTGATTATTTCCTAGAAGGCTTAAGTGAATTAAAGGAGCACATTAGCCGTAGAATCTTTTAAAAGCTGGTGGACATGTGATGATCCCAACATTTCATTCGTTTTGGTTGACGCGGATGTGTAAAACCTTGACTGTGTCATTCACGTGACTGTCCTTACTTGTTCCCCAAACTATTCTTAGAGGAGTTTCTTTGTTTTTACTTTCTCCAGCTCCGTATGTACAACATACATAGGGATAGAGAAGTATTGTATTCCACCCAAAAATTCGATACCGAGATTTCACCGAAAATACATGTATCCAAAAAAAAGCATTTGCAGCAAAACCTCCGTGTGTGTCCGTGTGTCTGTGAACACGATAACCCAAAAACGAAAAGTAGCTAAAATACCAAACTTGGTATTTAAGTTTACTATCTTCCCTTTACATGGAACATTTTTAAAAAAGTTTGATTTTTTTACAAATTGCTGTAAGGATCTTGATTAGAATATCGTATACTAAAGATATTTACCTGACAAATAAATTGTATATCTTGAATTTTCTGGGAATAGCTTCTAAATACCTGTTTATTCTGGATGAATTTTCCTTAATTTGGCATAAGAGATAGACAAATACTTACTGTACAAAAATGTAGGTCTTGTTAAAATACACAAGTTATGTCATATACATTTTTTTCGTGGAGCTTACCGTTTCCGAGGTATTCATTGTTATTAGTTTCAGTTGTGCGGTATTTAAAATTTTCTCAGACGGGAGTGTCCGGTTTTCTTTTGTTCTACTCCTGGCCAGAAACAGAAGTGATTTGTAATGACAATCGCATAACGACTGCTTTTAAAACATTCGACTATCGGTTTAGCCTAGTGTATTCCCTTATTTTCTCACTACTTATAAGGAAGTAAGTAATAAGAACGCTGTGCTAATGAGTAGCTCGATTGCCAAGATGCGGAAAAAAGAATATTATGTAAGAAATTTGTAGAACAGCTAGAGAAATTCATGTGAGTGTAACACATCAGATTTTTTACTTTCTCTACACTTACTTTGTATGTATATCTTTTCTATACACACATAATGAATAGAAAAGTATTGCATTACACCCAAAAATTCAATACCGGGATTTCACCGTAAATGCAAGTTTTAGGGTCCCCTGTATAAAAAATAATTTTTAGAAAAAACTCC
Source organism: Hymenopus coronatus (assembly GCA_030762935.1). NCBI lineage: Eukaryota > Metazoa > Arthropoda > Insecta > Mantodea > Hymenopodidae > Hymenopus > Hymenopus coronatus. Next base: position 3,632,118 of record CM060882.1, on the reverse strand, counting down.
GAGTATGTATCCGTAGTGAATGCGATAACTCAAAAACGAAATGTCCGTAAAATAGCAAATTAATATTTGATTTTAGTACCTTCCAAGTTAACACAATAAGATTTTGAGAAAAGCTCCCCTATCCTTTAAACGCAGAGTTTTCAGAAATTTTGATTTTCTGAAAAATGGCTCTAAAATGTTGATTAAAATGTCATATAACTATTAAATATATTTACATGAGAAGTTACATAATTTTGAGTTTTTTGAAAACAGGCTCTGAAGATTTGTTTATTGAAGTTGAGTTTTGAGATTATTATAGAACTGGTAAACCATAAGAGATAGACAAAAACTTTCTGCACAAAAAATGTAAAGTGTTAACACAGAACGATTATGTTACATATATTTTTTTCGTAGAACTAACCGTTTTCGAGATATTCTGTATCATTGCTTTCGATTTTAAGCCTATTAAAAGCTTTCTCAAACGGAAAGACATCTCTATTTTTGGGGTTTCTCGTTTGTTTACTCATGGCAAGCATGGAGATTGGAATTTCAGTTGTTTCACATAGCGACCGGTTTTTAAAGAATAAGACTATCACTTTATCCTTGTACTTACAAGAAAGCAAGGAGTAAGACAATTTCTGTTAATGTTTATCTCCATTAGGAAGAAGTGATAGAAGAATAAGCTTATTAATATTCATTTGTATCGAAATATGCGGATCAAGTATATGTTTATTACGATGCCAGGAGGAACCGGCGTTGTACGAGTCTTAATACCGCCTGGCCAACACCTCATTCCGCTTTGTGTACATATGCAGGCCACATCTCATGTCTTCCACTCACATGCAACAAATTATTGTTAAAAAGCTTATGCTTCTATTTTGAGAAAAATTAATATTACTTGCTTCCTTGTAAGTAGAAGCGAAATAAGGGAATACCATAGGTTAAAGTGATAGTCAAAAGCTGGTTGCTATGCGACTGAAGTTCCTTTGTTTCTATGGACAGTAGTTGACAAATTCTTGTATGAGAAAGGAATAAGATTTTCAAAGCTGAAACCAAAAACAAGGAATATCAACTCCATGATAAAGCTGTATACAACATAGATTATGAGTTTTAATGTGATCTACATTTTTTGTGTGGTAAGTTCTGGTCCATGTCTAACAGTTTAGCAGTTATGCAAAATTCCGCAAAATTCATTCAGAATAAAGTAGTCTTCATAGGCTATGCCCAGAAAATTCAAGATATACAATTTATTTGTCCGATAAATATCTCTAATATACGATATTTTAATCAAAATCGTACAGCCATTTTTAAGAAAATCAATATTTTCGAGAAAAAAAAGTTTTATGTAAAGGGTAGTTTGGGGTGGAAGTATTTTTCTCAAAATCTTCGTGTAGCATCCCTGGACGATATTAAACTTAATTACCAGCTTTGATATTTAGCCAACCTTTTCTTTTTTAGTTATCGCGTTCACAGACACACGGACACACGGATACACACACACACACACACACACATGGACCTTTTTGTGAAAATGTTTTTTTGGATACAGGGGACCCTAAAATATATATTTCCGGTGAAATCTCGGTATCGAATTTTTGGATGGAGTGCAATACCTTTCTATAAACTATGAACATAATACCTGTAGAAAAAGTAAAAACCTGAGTGTGTTCCATTCACATGACTTTCTCTACTTCTTTGTAACACATTATTGTTACAAAAATTATTCTTCTTTCTACTTCATGCTAATCGAGACGAACATAGCCAGAAGTGCTTACTTGTAAGTAGAAGGAAAATAAGTGATAGTCAAAAAGCTTAAAACTGGTTGCCATGTGACTGAAATCCGTTTCTTTGCATTGCAAGGATTTTACATATGTGAAAGGCTTTAAGTATTTTAAAGCTGAAACCAATAATAAGAAATATGTCAAAAATTCTCAACTGTACGAAAAAAATGTATGTGAACTAAGCGAGATCTACATTTTTTGTGTACTACATTTTTGTTTATCTATAATACTTTCTTTGATGTGTAAGTTTCTTAAATTTGTGGTATTTTAATTAAAATCGTAAGAGTCATTTTTGAGAAAATCAAAATTTTCGAAATTTTTTCCCTGTGAAGGGTAGTTTAGGTGGGCGGATTTTCCTCAAAATATTTATTTCGCAGTCTTGGAAGATAACCTAAATACCAAGTTTGGTATTTTACCGACTTTTCATTTTTGAGCTACCGTGCTCACACACATACGGACATTTTTCTAAAGAAGGATTTTTTAATACAGGGGACCCTGAAACGTATACTTTAGATGAAATCTCGGTGTGGAATTTTTGGGTACAATACACTAGCTTCTCTATACTCTAAGTAGATTGTACGTGTAGAGAAAGTAAAAAGAAATAAAGAAGATGCTTATTGATCCTCGGGATGTGAAAGCAGGACCTCGCTACGTTTAGATTCAGATTGGAAAGGGGCAATTCTCGAAGCATTTTCTTACTTCATATGCAATAAGCAAATCCGTACGTTCGTTCTTTCTTTGAATTCTGTGATTTTAAAAAGAAAAAAACCTCCAAGTCGTTTCAAAGAGGAATGAACAAGTGAAATAACATGATTAATATTTGATAGAATCACAAAAAGAGCGCATCTTGGTCCATGATAATCCAGAATCCTAATATCTTTTTATAATTTTTAATTTCGGAAGCAAACACTTTTGAAAGGTCATTGCGAAGGGCAGATAGAAAGAGAAGGAATATAATTCCATTCACGAGGCTTAGCGTTACAACTAATTAAAAATTACCAGGCAGGCAGGCACGCGCAGTTATTAAAGTTAAATGAATCTGAGCGGTTTTCTGCTCGCTACAACTCTACAAGCAATATCACCGAGCGCTCGGAAATAAAAACAGGTAACTCACTCAAAGAGCGAGTCTAAAACTCTGACTAAAACCGTGAAATGTTATAAAGCTGGAGAACAGCTGGTTTGTGTTGGTAATAGAGGCGTTCAATATGTCATTAGAAAATCCAAATTACACTCCTAGCATAAAAAAAAATTGTATTTAGTAACCGTCGTCTCTTACTAGATGGCAGTTAACGTTTTTGCTAAATCCATCACGTGGTTTCGTTGCCATAGGTGGTTGAATCAACAATCTTGTGCTTATTTAGGATAGAAAAAAATATTTTATTGCAGCGAATAAACACTGCTGTTTAAAAGGTTTAACACCGAAAGTGATAAAAGCCGAGTTCATGGCACATTTGCTCCTGCGTTTGTAACAATTTACAATTGGACAAATGAATTTAAACTTGGCCGTACATCCACAAATGATGAACATCGTTCTGGTAGTCCAGTAGAAGTGACTTCTTCCGAAATGTTTGACAAAATCCAGAATATGGTTTTGAGTAATCTTGGAATCAAATTTCGCGAAATATTAGAGGCCATAGGCATATCACAAAATCTCAATTTATCTCCAAAAATAGGTCTGACAAAGGTCTCGGCAAGATGGATACCGTCTTTGTTCTCAATGCAGAATAAATGCAATCGTTTGATTAATTCGAAAGATGGTTTGTCTCCTTACCGTCGCAATCCTGACGAGTTTCTGCGTCGATACATGAAAGATGATACACTACTACACTCCAGAAACAAAAAGGTACAGTCGAAACAGTGGGGTTTTAAAGGCCAACCGAAGAAGAAGGCAAAGGCAGAAAAGTTATGTCTTCGGTTTTTTGGGATGCACGTGGAATCATCTACAGTAATTACTTGATAAATGGAGAGTATTGCACTGACAAAGAAAAGATTCTCTTCCACCAAGACAGTGAAAGGTTGCACTGGCAAAGAGAAGATTCTCTTCCATCAAGACAGTGAAAGGTTGCACTGACAAAGAAAAGATTCTCTTCCATCAAGACAGTGAAAGGTTGCACTGGCTAAGAAAAGATTCTCTTCCACCAAGACAGTGAAAGGTTGCACTGACAAAGAAAATATTCTCTTCCATCAAGACAGTGAAAGGTTGCACTGGCTAAGAAAAGATTCTCTTCCACCAAGACAGTGAAAGGTTGCACTGGCTAAGAAAAGATTCTCTTCCACCAAGACAGTGAAAGGTTGCACTGGCTAAGAAAAGATTCTCTTCCACCAAGACAGTGAAAGGTTGCACTGACAAAGAAAAGATTCTCTTCCATCAAGACAGTGAAAGGTTGCACTGACAAAGAGAAGATTCTCTTCCACCAAGACAGTGAAAGGTTGCACTGACAAAGAGAAGATTCTGTTCCATCAAGACAGTGAAAGGTTGCACTGGCAAAGAAAAGATTCTCTTCCACCAAGACAGTGAAAGGTTGCACTGACAAAGAGAAGATTCTCTTCCACCAAGACAGTGAAAGGTTGCACTGACAAAGAGAAGATTCTCTTCCATCAAGACAGTGAAAGGTTGCACTGACAAAGAGAAGATTCTCTTCCACCAAGACAGTGAAAGGTTGCACTGACAAAGAGAAGATTCTCTTCCACCAAGACAGTGAAAGGTTGCACTGACAAAGAAAAGATTCTCTTCCACCAAGACAGTGAAAGGTTGCACTGACAAAGAGAAGATTCTCTTCCACCAAGACAGTGAAAGGTTGCACTGACAAAGAGAAGATTCTCTTCCATCAAGACAGTGAAAGGTTGCACTGGCAAAGAAAAGATTCTCTTCCACCAAGACAGTGAAAGGTTGCACTGGCTAAGAAAAGATTCTCTTCCACCAAGACAGTGAAAGGTTGCACTGGCTAAGAAAAGATTCTCTTCCATCAAGACAGTGAAAGGTTGCACTGACAAAGAAAAGATTCTCTTTCACCAAGACAGTGAAAGGTTGCACTGACAAAGAAAAGATTCTCTTCCATCAAGACAGTGAAAGGTTACACTGACAAAGAGAAGATTCTCTTCCATCAAGACAGTGAAAGGTTGCACTGACAAAGAAAAGATTCTCTTCCATCAAGACAGTGAAAGGTTGCACTGACAAAGAGATTCTCTTCCATCAAGACAGTGAAAGGTTGCACTGGCTAAGAGAAGATTCTCTTCCATCAAGACAGTGAAAGGTTGCACTGACAAAGAGAAGATTCTCTTCCACCAAGACAGTGAAAGGTTGCACTGACAAAGAAAAGATTCTCTTCCATCAAGACAGTGAAAGGTTGCACTGACAAAGAGAAGATTCTCTTCCATCAAGACAGTGAAAGGTTGCACTGACAAAGAAAAGATTCTCTTCCATCAAGACAGTGAAAGGTTGCACTGACAAAGAGAAGATTCTCTTCCATCAAGACAGTGAAAGGTTGCACTCATGCTCAGTTTCGTTGCCCAAAATGGTAGAACTAAGGTTCTAATTATTACAACATCCGCCGAACTCACCATATTTGTCCCTAGCGACTTTTTTTTTTTTATTTCCAAACTAGAAAAAATGACTCGGCGGAAAATATCCACGTCTAGCGAAGACTTCATCTGCCAAAGAAATTCATATTTTGAGAAACTCCCAAAATCCTACTTTTTAGAAGGCTTAAAATATTTGGAGGAACGAAAAGTCTGTCGAGCTAAAAGGAGATTATGTTGAAAAATAAATAAAAACATTACCAAAAATAATTCATTTTTCTATCTTTTTCTTGAACGCCCCTGGTATACAAAATCTCTGATACCAGACTCACACCTTGATAGTGTGGGAGTAGCAAATATGCTTCACACTGAAAACGTCGCGGGTTTGAATCCCGCTTAGGATTGATTTGTTTGCACGTACTATGTATTCCCGTTGCCACAAACGTCTGAAACCCCAATTCGTGCAAGGCCCTCAGGGCCTTGTTTACACCATCCGCAATACAGTTGTGTAGCGGGCAGCAACAAACTTAGTATTACTGACACGTATAATCATTATCGGATACATAACTTATGCTTATCCGGCAACAAACTGTCAATATTAACGTGATCCATTCACATGACTTTCTCTACATCTCTGCAACAAATTATTGTTAAAGATTTTGTGCTTCTATGTACTTCATGCTGTGAGAAAAAAATACGGAATTTTGAATAACTGCTAAACCGTAAGAGATGGACAAAAACATACTACACGAAAAATGTAGACCACGTTAAAACACACAATTTATGTTATATACATTTCTTGCGTGGAGTTGATCGTTTTTGAGACAATATTTGTTTTTGGTTTCTGCTTTGAAAAAGTTATACTTTTCTCATACAGGAATTTGTCAACTGCTCCCATACAAACAAAGGAACTTCAGTCACATAGCAACCAGCTTTTGACTATCCCTTTAGCCTATGCTACTCCCTTATTTCTCTTCTACTTACAAGGAAGCAAGTAATAAGACCATTTCTGCTATTTTTTCTGAATAGCATGAAGTAAATAGAAGTATAAGCTTTCTAACAATAATTTGTTGCAGAGATGTAGAGAGAGTCATGTGAATGGAACACATCAGATTTTTTTTTTTGTCTATGTCCTGTTTTACGGCTCAGAGTTCACACACTCGATATTAATTATGTTTATCATTTCTCTACAGCACCATGTACATAGTGTATAGAGAAGGTATTGCACTCCACCCAAAAATTCGATACCGAGATTTCACCAGAAATATGTTTTAGGGTCTCCTGTATAAAAAAAACAACATTTTATTAAAAAGATCCATGTGTGTGTATGTGTGTGTGCCCGTGTGTCCGTGTGTCTGTGAACACGATAACTCAACAACGAGAAGTCGGTAAAATACCAAACTTGGTATTTGAGTTTAGTATCTTCAAGGGATGCGACACGAAGATTTTGAGAAAAATCCACCCACCCGAAACTACCCTTTATATGCAACTTTTTTCGAAAAATTTTATTTTCTCTGAAATGGCTCTAACGATTTTGATTAAAATATCGTATGCTAAAGATATTTACCTGACGAATAAAATGTATATCTTGAATTTTCTGATAATAGTCTCGAAATGTTGTATAACTGCTAATCCGTAAGAGATAGACAACATCTTACCACACAAAAAGTGTAGAGCACATTAAAACACACAATTTATGTTATATACATTTTTTCGTGGAATTGATCGTTGTTTAGATATTCCTTGTTTGTGGTTTCAGCTTTGCAAAACTGATCATTTGCTTATACAGGAATATGTTAACTCCTGTCCATACAAATAAAGGAACCTAAGTCACACAGCAACCAGCTTTTGACTATCACTTTAAACTATGCTACTCCCTTATTTCACTTCTACTTACAAGGAAGTAAGTAATAAGACTAGTTATGCTAATTTTTTCTCGATTAGCATGAAGTAAATAGAAGCATAAGCTTTTTGACAATAATGTTACAGTGATGTAGAGAAAGTCATGTGAATGGAACACATCAGATTTTTTAAAGCGCTTTTCACAAATCGATCATACATTTTCTTCCACACGTAAGGGAAAGATTTAGCGGTAGAAAAGTATAAGATCGGCATTGAAAAACAGCTACCACGTGACAATAAATACCTTGATAGCAATAACATTGAGAAATAGAGTAAGGTTGTGTAACTTTGTAAATAAAGTTTTGTGTTGATAACTTTCGTTATTGTTTAGTTGTGTCAAATCGTATGTTACTCTCTGAATGACAGAATTGCTAACTCTCTTCTCGATGAGTTGGATAGTAACGAAACGATCAGTTTTAGCCTCACACATACACACACACACACACACACACAACTGTATTGTTCTCAGTCCAATAAAACAACAGAACCTGCAAACAGATGGAATTAATATTTATCAGCAAAAACACACACAGATTGAGTAAACATGAGTAGCGCCATAAGGTACATTGCCTGTTTGTTCATATCTACCTCCTGTTACAATATTGCTTCAGCAAGGTGCGATGACCACTATCACGTGCTGCAGCTATTATCATCATTATTACAAGTTATAGCTGATTGTTGTGAACAGTCGGCAATTCTTTGACGTCGAAGCCGCTGAGTGAGTTTGTGACACCTTTACCATGCCTCTGTCACTTGATCGACTGGTATAAAAGTGGGGGCGAGCCCTTCAGTTCCATTCACTGTGAATGGGAGGGCACAACGAGTCGAGGTTGAGCGCCCAGCTTCGAAACAGATTCGTTGTGAAACTATTTTCAATTGTAATTAGAAAGAAATAAAGAGTCATTGTTGGAGAAATAAAATAGATTTGTTACATTATTATGACTATCATCATTAATAATGTTTACTTTCTCTAGCCCGCCTGTACATAGTGGATAGAGAAGGTATTGTACTCCGCCCAAAAATTCAATGTCGAGATTTCACCGGAAATATATGTTTTGGAGTCCCCTGAGTCCAGAAAAAGCATTTGGAAAAAGGTCCGTGTCTGTCTGTGAAGAGCATAGCTCAGAAACAAAAATAGCGCACTTGACAATTAGGTTTTGTATCTTCCAAAGATGGGACATTCAGATTATGAACAAATTTTAGAAAATGTTGATTATCTTAAAAATGGCTTTAACGATTTTAATTAAAATCCCGTATATTGAAGCTTTTTAGATCTCAAATAAAATATATATTTTAATTTTTATGGATATACACTCCGAAAACTCTTTATTCTGGATGACTATTGGATAACTGTTAAACCGTAGGGGTTAGACAAAACTCACTACAAAAACGTACATCTCGTTAAAACACACAATTTATGTCAAATGGAAATTTTTGTGGAGATAAAGCATTTCTGGAATACCCACTGTTATTAGTTCAATGTTGTAATGCTAGAAACTTTTCACAAATGTTTAGCATTCTTTTCTTTCTTTTTTTTTTTTTTTTTTTTTAGTTTACATTGGATGATGAATGAAATTCGTGAAATGATCTCGGGGTCATGGAGCTTCAAGTTACCCGACGTTCGTCTTCTCCGGATAAAGAAACATTATCCAGTAACTCAACCCTAATCGGGATTCGAACTCACGATCTTTTGAATGTGAGGGAGACACACTACCCAAGCGGGCTTATTATTGCTTTTGTTTTACTTCTGCTCATGTAAAGAGAATCTTCCAGCTGCCCCTTGCTGTGTTACAGGTGGTGACGATCTGAAAGGGCAATACTCAACTTAAACTAATAATGATAACCTTTTACAATTCATATCACAGGTCTAATATGTTACAGTGCAAATTACATCAATTCTTCTGTAATGGATTGGAAGTTAGAGTCAAATTTGTTAAATTTTTGTCGTGTCACTAAAAAAGTCGCTTGCAACAAGAAATTAAAATGCTGGTATAATAGTTTAACCTTAGGTTCACAATATACCTGCCTGCCTAAATTGCCAACAGTTTTCTGTTTCCTTTGATTTAGTTCAAAAAAATTGTTTTAAAGCTATAAACGTGCTGTTATTTAACTTTTTATGTTTGAAAATTGGAAACACATGCTTAAATACATCTGGCAGTAAAACCTAGGTCAGTTCTTATTCATTGTAACTCTGTGAACATGAACAGCAAATTTTATTTGTGTAACAGAAAAACTGCTCGGAAAGGCAGAAAAAATGCTGAAAATATGAATAGCGAGAAAACAAGCAAAGATTTGAGTGCATGGCTCACATTAAAATCCAGCAGGTTGGACCCTCAGCTTTCCTTTTCTTCTCCTCTGCTGTTGTCTTCTTCTTGCATTGCTGCACAACTTCGCTTTTACTTTGTATGGTGCGAATGAGATCTGAAGTATTTCCTGCCAAATCCAGTACAGTTTCACCTTTTATGCTTTCCATTAAGAGATTTTAAAATTGTGCCTGATACCTATACCTTTTTTGTATTCATGAATATTTTAAATTATTTCATAGTATAAACATAAAAAATCCAATGTGTTCCATTCACATGACTTTCTCTACATTTTTGCAACAAATTATTCTACTTAGTTCGTCTAATCGAGAAAAAATAGCAGAAATAGTCTTATTACTTGCTTCCTTGTAAGTAGAAGCGAAATAAGAGAGTAACATAGGTTAAAGTGATAGTCAAAAGCTAGTTGCTATGTGACTAGTTCCTTTATTTGTATTGACAAGTGTTGACAAATTTCTGTATGAGAAAAGTATGTTTTTAAAGCTGAAACCAAAAAGAATGAATGTCTCAAAAACGAATAACTTCACGAAAAAATGCATATAACTTACACTGTGTGTTCTAACGCGCTGTATATTTTTTGTGTGGTAAGTTTTTGTCCATCTCTTACGTTTAGCAGTTATGCAAAATTCCGTAAAATTCATCCAGAATAAAGTAGACTTGAGAGACTATTATTCCCAGAAAATTCAAGATAAAAATTTTATTCGTCAGGTAAATATCTCGAGGAACAATTACAAATATATTTGTGAAATGGAGGGAAAAATATAAAATTAATAGAAGTGTGGAACAAGCAATCACGAAAAACATCATAAAACATTCCGTAGCCATTTTTCGAAATCATTTATATGGTTTGAATAGAACGTAAAATGTATTATGGTTTATAAATCACTTTATTTTTGTAATTTTTTTTTCTCTTTTATTGTTATAGCTTTTATTGTTCCACATCGTTTATAATCTGCTACAATTTGTTCTCATAGCTTAATTTTATATAACTATTATAACGTATGATAAAATATTTGTTGTTATACTCACTTATAACATTTTTTGTTAAAAGCCTCTAAATGCATATTGTTCTGTGTCACTTGGCAAACTCATTTATGAATCAGACAAATAAAAAATAATAAATAAATGAAATAATAGGGTATTTTAATCAAAATTGTTAGAGCCATTTTAAACAAATTCAAAATTTTCGAAAAAAAGCTCCACATAAAGGGAAGTTTGGGGTGGGGGATTTTTCTCAAAATCTTCGTGTCGCATCTCTGGAAGATACTAAAGTTCAATACCAAACTTGGTATTTTACTGACTTTTCTTTTTTGAGTTATCTTATTCACAGACTCACGGACACACGGACACACACACGGACCTTTTTCTGAAAATGCCTTTTTTAGATACAAGGGACCCTAAAACATATATTTCCGGTGAAATCTCGGTATCGAATTTTTTGGAGGAGTGCAACACCTCTATACACTATGTACATAGTACGTGCAGAGAAAGTAGAAAGTCAATTTTTTGTGATTTTTCATATAATTTGAGACATATATACCATTAAAGTCGACATTTGGGGAACAGCTTCGCTTTAGCCGTCTTGCTTATCAGCGTAGCTGTATACGCTCGCAAGTTCTGAAACTCAACACACGAAGGGAAATCTACAAACGGCATATACGGGGCAAGAGGACCAGCTGCTATAGCGACCAGTTTCTTTACTTTCTCTATACAGTACGCATGTAGAGAAGGTATTGCACTCCGCCCAAAAATTCGGTACCGAAATTTCACTGGAAACACACCTTTTATGCCCCCTGAATTCAAAAAAGCATCCATAGAAAAACGTCCGTGTGTATGTTTGCAAAGACGATAACTCAAAAACGAAAACAGACACGAAGATGTTGAGGAAAATCCCCCCACCCCCAAACTATCTTTTATGTGGAAAAACTATAGAAAATTTCCATTTCCTTAAAAACGACAAACGATTTTGATTAAAATAACGTATATTAAGGATATTTACAAGAGAAAGAAAATGTATATTTTGAATTTTCTGGGAATAGCCACTGAAGACCTTTTTATTCTGGATGACCTTTTTGTTGAGTTTTACCTAACCGGTATACGTAGTATACTACACAACATTTTATATCGCGTTAAAACATACAGTTTTTTTTCTTGAAGTTGGCCATTCCTAAGATATTCCGTGTTATTGCTTTCAATTTTTTGAAATACTTAAACTTTAAAATACGGGTATTTAACAGCTTCTGGCAATGAAATGAAACGAAACGTATTTCAATCACATAGCGATATTTTGTTTAAAACATTGACTATCACTTTTTAACCTATGCTATTCCCTTGTTCCCTTCTACTTACAAGGAGCTAGTTCTGCTATTGTTTATGTCGATTAGCATCAAGTATAAGCTGTTATAGAGCAGTTTGTTTGCAGAAGAAGGTGTCCTGAATGGAGGACATCAGATTCTGTTTTAACTCTTTTTTGATACATTTCAGAAATCAAACACAAGGTAAATATGTGAAACAATTCAGCTCAACTTTAAAATCGCCAATAGAATGGCCGAGATGAGACAATTTCAACCAATCGCGGTCATCTGACTGGAGCGATATTGTCGAAACATCTTAACGCAGCTGATGTTCATTTCTTTGAAATCTTGTAGCACCTTACGTTTGACTGTTTAATTCAGGGAAGAAAGAAAAATAAATCGGTAAATAAAGATGGCCGTCATGTACCATTAAATGTAAGTATTACAATGGTTTAATAGTCTATTGTCATATCAAATACAACTCGTGTTTCATCTGTTAGGACAATTCACTCCCTCAATGTTGTTTTTGACGTCATCTGAAGAAAGGAACAGGTGAATTTGTTCAGCAGCAGTGAATATTTCAATTGAGAGTGTTCATTAAAAAGAAGGATGGCAGGCAATGAGGTTTTAATATCTGCCATCTACTGAGAGAGTCTAGTACCTCTGGCGACTTGCCCGAGTCCCTTTATCGCTAATCAGCACTTCTGCCGACATATGTCTCTTCACTTCACTTTCTCTACATAACAAATTATTGTTAAAAAGCTTAGTCTTCTATTTGAGAAAAAATTAGCAGAAATAGCTTTATTACTTGCTTCCTTGTAAGCAGAAGCGAAATAAGGGAGTACCATAGGTTAAAGTGACAGCCAAAAGCTGGTTGCTATGTGACTGAAGTTCCTTTGTTTGTATGGACAGGAGTTGACAAATTCCTGAATGAGAAAAGTATAAATTTTTTAAAGCTGAAATCAATAACAATGAATACTTCAAATACGATCAACTCCAAGGAAAAAATGTATATTACATAAATGTTGTGTTTTAATGTGCTCTACATTTTTTGTACGCTAAGTTTTTGTCCATCTCTTACGATTCAGTACTTATGCAAAATGCCGTAAAATTGATCCAGTATAAAGTAGTCTTTAGAGGCTATTCCCAGAAAATTCAAGATATACATTTTGTTTGTCAGCCAAATGTCTTTAATATACGATATTTTAATCAAAATCGTTAGAGCCATTTTTAAGAAAATCAAAATTATCGAAAAAAAGTTCCACGTAAACGGTAGTTGTGGTGGGGGTATTTTTTTGAAAACCTTCCTGTCGGGTCCTTGGAAGATACCAAACTTAAATTCCAAGTTTAGTACTCAAGGGTCTTTTCGTTTTTCAGTTATGCTGTCCACAGACGCACAGATACACAGATACACAGACACGCACACACGGACCTTTTTCTGAAAATACCTGTTTGGATTCAGGGAGACCCAAAATATGTATTTCCGGTGAAATCTCGATATCGATTTTTGGGTGGAAGGCAATTCCTTCTCTATACATTATGTACATAGTACGTGTAGAGAAAGTAAAAATGTATGTAATATAAATTCTGTGTTTTAACGAGATGTACCTTTTTTGTGAAACGAGTTTTTGTCTGTCTCTCTCTCTCTGTCTCTCTCTGTCTCTGTCTCTGTCTCTCTCTCTCTCTCTCTCTCTCTTTTGTGGTTTACTAGTTATGCAAAATTAAAAAAAAAAAAAAAAAAATCACCCAGAATGAAAAGATATTCTCAAAAAATTCACGATATGCATTTGTTATTTAAATATTAAGACCGTAATTGTCAGGCTGTGTTAACGCCTACCTTTTGTTAGTATCCATTGTTACACTTGCGCTAGAGGACATCTGTAACGAAGCAGTGATCCTGTCGTATTGGGAGTTTCTTTGACGTCGAAGACAGCATTTTTTCACTGGAATAAATTTGTATACACCTGTGTATTTCTGCACGTGCTTCTGGAAATTTCCTGTCACGTGATCAACGGGTATAAAAACGGGAACGAAGCCCTGCTCAGAGTTCAGAGTTGATTCGTAGCTAGTAATGGTGACTTTTTATTAAAGATTAAAGAGATTTAAAATATAAAGTGTTTTAAAACATTTGACTATCACTTTATGCTAGTGCGTTCCCTTTTACTTACAAGGAAGCAAGTAATAAGACAATTTCTGTTAATGATTATCATGAAGTAGATAGAAGAATAATCTTTTGTAAGACTACTTTTTATTTGGAACAGCTAGAGAAAGATATGTGGATGTGTCGTCCTACCATGCTAACTTCATATACCCAAGGTCGCGGGTTCAAACCCGACGAAGGACGATGGATTTTTTCGAGTGTAAAAATCCTTAGCATAGTAAAGCTGTTGTCCCATGTCGTAGATTTACGGCACGTTAAAGAACCTGAAGCCTGATAAAGAGGCCTCTGAGCAAAATTAAGCGGTCTTTCACGTCGTGTTGAGAGTGGGACGCTGAGAACCACAGCAGTTGACATTGATATGCGAATGGAACACATAAGCTGTTTTAAGAGGCGTGGCTCGCTATGAAATGTTTAGCACTTGCGCTGGATATTTCCAAGTTTCGATTATTGGAGGCTCGCATTTGTCTGTCCCTGGACCGGATGACGTCTTTTCAACGATATTTTTCCAATACGTTGGTAACGCTGTTAGAAAGACTTGTGGTTTCCATGATATTGAAAATATCTCAACAACAAAAGTTTTGTGACTCCACACACAAGCCATTACAGGATGTTGTGCTCTTCTTGCTCTCACATTACTTTCTCTACATGCTCCATGTGTGTAGTGTATATAGGAGGTACCTAATGGATTCCACATTAAAATCTGATACCAAGGTTTTATCGCAGGTTACATGTTTTGAGACCCCTTCAGTCCAAGGAGAGCATTTTTAGAAGAAAAAACTCTTGTGTATGTCTGCTCGAGAGTCATTTTTGAGAAATAACAGTTTTTGTAAAGTGTTCCATGTAAAATAGTTGGTGATTTTCAAGAAAAAATGCAAGCCACTGAATATAGGTGTCAAACAAATATGTATACGTATAAAGCAATATATTATAAAGATGTAGTGCTAAAAGTACAGGTTAGACATATAATCACTTTGAGGTCTGTATATCACTGTACTGTATTTAATCTGCTCTGTCACAGCATATGTACTTCCTTATTTGCATGCACATAAAAACAAAGAGTATCAAAAATGAGTGTTAAAATGTATAAATAAATATAATTTCATTATGTAACACTGATGTAATGTCAGATGATAGTTTTCTAATTATCGACATAATAGTTACTACTAGTAATTATGTAAAACTAAAATATGATTATTGTATTATGTACTCTCCTAAATGAATACTGTCACAGTTTACAAATTTGTTATGTATTTACCAAGCAAAATGCACAAATTTACAATTATAACTAAACTGTAAAAATCATCGGCTTTGGCTTTACAAACCTTCTTTTATTGCTAATACTAAAAAAAAATCATCTGACACATTCATGCAAGTCGAAATATGCAGTAATTTAATTTGTGTATAAAATACACATACAAAATGCAATACATTATAATACTTACAAAACATGAATTATTACTCAGTTCTTTATAAGTAGAAGGAATACCTAGGCTAAAGCGATACCTATAAACAGGTCTTCAGTTGTACATTGACTTTCTATTCTTGTCCGACTTCCCATTTAAGAAAAGTATAAGTATTAAAAGTCTGATGTGTTCCATTCACATGACTTTCTCTTGATATCTGGGACAAAGTACTTTTAAAAACCTTATTGTATCCACTCCATGCTGGTCGAAATAGTCGTATTACTTGCTTCTTTGTAAGCAGAAGGTAAATAACGGAGTAGCATAGGTTAAAGTGATAGTCAAAAGCTGGTTGTTATGTGATGGCTTTGCAATTCAGTTCTCTTTACTTAATCACGATCAATAAAGAAGCAAACAAATTAATAAAAAATAATAACTTCTTCTCATTTGAGAAAGGTGTAAGTGTTGCAGAATTTAGACATTTCTTATCTGTTCCATTCACACGACTTTCTCTACCTCTTCTTTAACAAACTATTCTCCGTGGTCGAGTGGTCAGCGAGCTGATTTCTCACCCGGGGGTCCCAGGTTCGATTTCCGGCTGGGGTTGGGCCAGAATGATTCCCTATTCCCCACAGAGTCTGGAAGTTTTAATGTGAGAGTGAATGTTTGAGGAAACTAAAATGATTTAAACCTACAGACGAGTTGTTTCAAGTGCAAAGCCCCCGATATGAGTTAAAGGGGGCTATATAATTGATACAATTTAAAAAAAAACTTACAAGAAATCTACATAATACTAATGAAGACAAAATTAACAGAAATGGTCTTATTACTTTAGTTCTTTGTAAGAAGAAGGTAAATAAATGAATATGCTGGGCTAAAGCTGTAAGCATAACTGTTAAATGTTCGTCGCCAAATTCTGTTCTCTGTGCTTGAACATTAGTAAAAAAACGAATGCCGACTTCCCATTTAAGAAAAGTATAAGTGTTAAAATGTATACAGATAAGAGTCTCAGAATAGTTAATGCAACAGAACAATGTGATGTCTTCCACACAAATGACCTCTGCGTATTCTGTAAGAAAGCTTTCTTAGAGGGATTATTACTTTCTCCACACTTACTAGGTGTATCTATAGAAGTAACATTCACCATCACACGGGTCTCCGTGCTTTTGTAATACACTAAACAATATTAAAGAGTGGGCACAAAAATAAAGTGGCACAGATGTTCAAAACACCAACTTAGGTTTACATGACAACAAAACAATGACTGAAAATATCACATAAAATAATGTAAAACATTATAATTACTTTTTATCCCTTCTTGTAACCCCCACCCCTCTCAAATGTCTGGCCTTACGTAGAAATCTATCTAACCCCTCCGCGTCTTCCGTGCCTGCCAGTAGTGTCCAACATGCTTCTAACTCTCTATTCGCGGTGGTAAAGGATCTTGTCAAGATGTGGGTCGCCCACCAGGTGGTAGCCTGTCTGCCTCCCAATCGAAAGGTCGTGAGTTCGAATCTCACTTAGGGTGAGTTACCCTGGTAAGTTGTTTTTTTTTTTTTTTGCCTTATCCTGAGAAAACGAATGTCGAGTAACGTTAATCTTCGTGGACTCCGAGATCATTTGAGTATCATCTCACCAATTTCATTCATCGTCCGATATGACCAACCAGGTTAAAGAACGTTAAACGGCACAAAAAAAAAAAAAATATGAAACCACGACTCTTCCTCCTCGCAAATGTACATGGTGGGCACAGAAGGTATT